>JAUZNJ010083451.1:0-23576 GCA_034780135.1 Jordanella pulchra | reverse complement strand
TATATTGTGATGAGATCTGAAGTAAACCCAAACCTTTTCCTCTGTGTTTTCAGCCTGCTAGGTTTGAAGTATTGTATTCTGGCTCAGATTGACCCTCATCCTCGGTTAGCCCAGAGTCAAAGGCAGCCACAAAACCCAGCTTTATATCATTCCAAGGTAGACTTTAAATCCAACTGTACCACTGAGGCAGGAAAACAAGACGACTGCCTTTTGCTTTTAGCTTTAAAGGCTCAACAGAATTTCCACCAAATGACACAAAAGAGTTGGTCTTATCTAAAATTGAAGTGCTATACTTGTGTTCAATCTGTTGTATTCTAAAACTCTTTGGAAAAATGTACATTAATCCTTTTTTTTTATTTTAGTTGCTTCCAAGTAACCAGGATCTGTCTTTTGCTCAGAAGGTTTCAGAGTTGATCTTTCTGCATTAAGTTCAACATCAGCTTAGCTCTGGTTAATTCAAACTACAAAACTTTTTCGTTTTAATGCATGTTTCATACTGTACACTTAATTTGACCTTTTTCAGATGTGTACTGGACACGTTTCAGATTGGCTTTGGTGCCCTTTGTTTTTTATTTAGATGTATTTCATAGAGTCAGCGTTTTGACTAGATTTATATGCACCAGAGCTCTCTGCGTCTGGCCGGGTTTTCTGAACTATAGAAACTTAATGTTGACATGAATTTGCATGTCTAATGTTGTCAGATATAGCAACTGTGGGCAGAAGATGGTAAGATATTCCCAACTGTTTGTACACGTCTCTTAAAACTCCAGATTTTGTCATCTAGTTCAGGTCAGATGTGCAGTGTAGTAATGCTGCACCGTCTGGTTAGCGATTGTCGGATAACATTACCCTGCATTACTTTATCAAGGCCGCATGTGTCAGGCAGTCGTTCCTTATCAGCTTGTTACCACATGCATGGATGCACATGCATGTTTGGGCTAAATAAACATCACAGCAGGAGTTGGGCCTGCAACGCTTTTAATTCACACTGCTCTGGGTTTACAGTCATCTTCATGGGTTTTGGGTTTTTTTTTGTTTATTTTTCTTTGGTGGGGGGGCAGAAAGTGGAAGTGGTACCTGTATGAGCCACATGAAGCTTAAGCAGAGCTGCTTGAAAGTACACTATTGTTTTAATCCATTTGCATTTATCTGTCTATTTCTTTTCTTTTCTTTGCTTTTTTTTGTGAAAACAGCAAACTGAACTGTTTGTCTCCAAGGTCCTTTAATTTCTCCACACAGAGCTGTTTGGATTTAGCCACAACAACCTCTTATCCCACAATGTCCTCCATCTTAATCTTGTTGTTTGGGTGATTAAATCTAGGCTGAATATTTCAGTGGATATTTCTGTGGATTGTGTCTTTATTCAACACAGTGATTAGATGTTTGAATCCTCGATGAGCGACATGACTTTGATGGTGCCAGTTTGATGGCTTTATCAACCAGGATAAATTGTTCACATTTACATTTTTTTCCTTCAGTTTGAATTAAATGTGCCCTATAAACAAAAAAAGTCTATTTTTCTAATTGAGTCTCTAGCTTTTACGTTTATTAATGTGTCTCTTGTTCTCTCATGATGGCTACCTCCATGGAGGCTGCAAAGAAAATAAATATGAGGACCAGGAAATAAAAATTTCTCAGCTCAAAACTGCAAAAAAAACAAACAAACAAAAAAAAACATGTTTCATCTGAGGCAACAAAGCACTCCTCCCAGATTCATTTTTAGCTACTTTGGTTCCTCTTAAGTAAATCATTTTTCATTCCTTTTTACCCTTAAATTAATATTGGGTTTTATGATTCAGCCTTTTTTATATAAGATCAGTAAATTTTTTTCACCTTAGACAATTGTTTTTTATATTCAGAAAACTGTTTTTTTTTGTTTGTTTGTTCCAAGTAGATAAATGGAAAAAGTGATCTGATTGATGAATCCACATTAGCTTGCTTTAAGGTAGCTTCTAATTGGTTAAATAGTCTTGAGATGCTTTTTCTCCTGAGAACCCTCAGCTTTTCCTTCCTCTGCTTTTTCAAGCAAACTTTAGCCACAGCAGAAACAAACTCCACAGAGTCTGAGTGCATTATGTTAATGGGTCAGTTAATAGCCGGCAGAAGTGCATCCAGCGTTTATGAATCAATACGGCTGTAAGTAGTGGCCTATCAGTGGTCAATGGGAGCTTAAATGTCCAATGAACCGTACGAGCGCCGGATTGGTTGTCCATCAGGAGATTTTTTGTTGTTTTTTTTTACTCTACAGAAACATGTTAATGAAACCGAAGTTAATGGAACAAAAAAAACCCCATTTTCAGGACGGAAATTATTGATCAGCTGATGGAGAATAAATTGCCTTTTATTTTACAGTGAAGCCCTTTTGGCTGATGTGCTTTTTGCTGAATATGATTGATGTTGGGCTCTTTGCCAGAAAGAGAAACAAACTCATCCAGTCTCTTATTGGTGAGTATGAAAGAGTTCACCCTGAAAGTGTAAACCAATATTTTTCTTTTCTTTATTCATTCTGACTGACTGCATCTAAGCAGCAGTTTACACCCTCATAATAAGAAGACTTTCAGTCAGGAAACAGAGTTTCTCTTGTCTGACCTACGTCTGACTCCTCTGATTAATCGATCTGGTAACAAATGTTCAGCGTCATAATCAATGCGTTACCTGCTGTGTTGATTCGGACTGATCCTGACACGTTTTATCTGGTTATCTAGTCTAGAGTCCTGCTGATTTAGAAAAAAACAATTGACATGCTTGTTAAATGCTAAAGCCTCGCTGTGGGATGTGGCACCTCTGCTTGTTCTCAAAGGAGAAAGATCCTAATAGTGAACTTGATTGAGAAACATTTGCTCCTATGGGACCACAGGTGATCTTTATTTTAGTTCTGTAGTTTTACCACATATTTGTCTCAGTCAGACGTGTCATTTTGTCTGCTCTGGCTACTGCGATATGGAGTTCCTCCGAGTGGTTTGCAGAGATGAGAACAGGAGGTGAGAGGTGGTTAGTCCTTGCAGACAATGGGTGCTTATGGTTGCTGGCAGGAAGCTGAGCAAGTTTTAAATCAGAGTGACAAGCTGACACTTGACAAGCAAAAGGAACATCCGGCTCACTGCCTACAAAAGCAAAAACATTGTGCTCTTTTTTTTTTTTACTCAAGTCCTCGGGTTGGGAACCTGGGGAATGAGTTCAGGAAGTGTCGCTGCGGATGACGGTTGCTGTTTCGTGTCGTCTCGGTGTGACTCAGATGGAGTTGCCATTTATACCAACGTTTCAGGAGGACTGCTGCAGCTGTGAAGAAAATCCACCACATCTTAGAAAGTGGTAACAGAACAAGCGTTGTAGAGGAAGTACAGTACACCGAGGTGAGCTGTGCTACAGTTTAACCATACCTAGGTGTGTATTAGAGGTTATTCTTTATTATGTTAGCCTTAAATTAGTAAGTACCCTATACCAATCCAAATACTTTAGAAATAGGTATTTTTATTCAATTCAAAATTCAATTCAAAAATAATTTATTTATCCCAAAATGAAATTAAATGTTGTAGTAACTTGTGTTTGTTTTCTCTTAACCAGTAGTTGTAGGTGTTGATAGGTGAACACCAAGGTATTTACACTCCTCCACATCTTCTCCCATGATGTTAACAGGATTTACCTTGTTCCTGTTTCTTCTGAAATCTACAATCATCCCCCTTGTTTTGTTGACATTGAAGATCAGATGATTGTTTCTACGCCATGAAACAAAGCTGTTCTCTATACTCAGCATCTTGTCCATCCTTGATGCACCCAATGATTGCAGAATCATCTGAGTATTTCTGTTCGTATGTTGATGGTTTAAACATGCGACTCCAACACGTGTTTAACCTGCTTAAAGTTAAGCTACAGTATCCACACCTTTTTGAAATGTAGCTTTAGGATTTCTGTGACAAATATTTGATTTTATCTCTAGAGATCTCCTATCTCACTCCTGCATAGAACAGTTTGATACATTACATTTAATACTGGGATGTTGACGGTAGGTTTGACTAGTCGTGACATTTTCCAAAGCTTTTTGCTTTGCTTTGAGCGTCATAATATTTAATAACTTGTCTTTCAGCTGCTCTCTACAAGGAATGCACTGAAAATTCTGCCACTGAAAACTTTCACCCAAAAATGACCCAAAACTTCCTTTAAAGTTTTTGACCGAAAGACATTCGACACCAAGACAATACGGATAAAACTTAAGCCGAAGCCAACGCCACATCCGGGACGTAGAAACGGGATAAGAGCTAGCATGTGTGCGATGTGGACTTATCTCACCATTTCAAAGAAAGACCCACGGATGGTGATTTCCAGATCATGCCATGCTGAAAATTCATAAGACGAATCATCTGCAAAGACTTTTTCCACGTCAGGTTTTATTTATAATCTGAAATCCCCATCATCATTCTGAATATGAAAAGATGCAACACAGAATAGGAAACTGGCACTGAGCAGGTCCAGTACGTCTGTGGCAGAGTGTTTAAAAAATCCAGATAATTTCCTAGTCATTCTGCCAAGGCAAAGGACATAACTCAAACATTTTAGTGTTAAATTAATATTTAGGTTCTTTTGTAATTGGGTTTTTGCAAAGCCTTGATTTTCATGAGGTTGGTTCACGTTGGAGCAAAAAAACCATCATTTCATCATTAATCATTAAGTGTGTTGGATGAGCAAAAGGTGAAGGTAAAAAAATCAAGGATAAGGCTTCTGCTTAGGTCAGGAGATCAAGAAGGGGAGCCACCTAACTCTGGAACTCCTCCTTTTGTTCGCATCTCCTGTCATAGAAATATCCAAAGTGTTTCCATTATATTTGCATATTAGTGGAAGAACTCGGATATAAAAACCAACTTTCCACCTTTAACTGAGCATTTACCATTTGCTACAACCAGTCCAGGCTCAATATGTCATAGAAAGGTATTTTAAGTCATTGTTCAGGGACCTGAGTGGGTCTGCTGTAGTCTGATAGAAGAACATTTGAGGCTGTGAGTTAACACCTGAAGGCTTCCGCTTCAGGGGTTATTGTATTCGTCACGCTCGCCTGGGACGGCACCAGCTGCAGTCTGTGTTTTCTGGGCCACCCGGCCAGCTACCATATGAACCCACCAGCCTCTGTTTACTCTCTGAATCCACTGAGGTTGGATGGCAGAGACTGTGAAGGTAAAGTTGTATAGAAGTAAACGGGGTGAGTTTTGAGTTGATGCTAAAGACTGTATTGACATAAATGATGATTGAGATGAACCAGGATACAAGTATATCACAATAAACTACTGCTTTCACTATATTATTTGTGTGAGTCGGAGCCTGGTTTCTATTTGTGATCTGTGCATGAAATCCCAACACTCAGAAGTAAGGCAAAGAGGTCGAGAATACAGGTAAGGAGTCATGCGTTAAATTTTTCCGAAATTGGAGTGAAAGTGAAGTCTAGTAAAGGTAGACTTGTAGAAGGAAAAGAAAAACAGGGAAACAAGTTTAGAGTGAATATAAATGTGTTCAGATTTCTGATTCTAATGAACAGGAGGGAGGCAGACCACAGGATGCCTGTAAAGCTCAACGTCAACAGAGAACATGTGTGTTAGTGAACCCAACCAGACACGGAAGCAGGCCCCACTGTGTGCATAAATATGCATGTATATGAGATGCATGTGTGACGGTGTTTGTTTAAAACCACAGTACTGCACATGCAAGCAGCTGCACGGGGCAGTGTGGTCAGCGCTAACCTCCGCTCCATCCAGGCTTCATTTACCGTCATATTTCCAGTCTCTGGGGTGGGAGTGGGGGGGCGCCTGTCCCCAGCCGCTCGTATTTGTTCTGCTCGTATTAATTAAGCGTTCCTCGGTGGAGTGCTGAATTTGCAAAGAGCCTTATGTTTGTGTGAGACTTTTAAAGGTGATGAAGAAAAGCTCAAAGCCTTTAGAAAAAGAAGAGATGAGGATGAGGAGAACAAACCATCTAAGCCAGCTTTAATGGCTTTATCTAATGCATCATGTTTAAACATCAGCACTATGTAATGGCCTTAAGATAGAATGTAGTATTAGTTCATTAATATCTTAAAGGGGGGCTAAAAGGATGATAATAGTCTGAGTAAAATGGAGAAGTTTATCTGAAATAGTAAAAATAACAGCTGGGAACGCTTGCTTCTTGGTAATACAATTAATGGGAGTCCTAGATAAAATGAGCTCATGCTTTCCTCATGTAAATAATTGTAGGCTTCCATTTTATTTTCCAGTCTTCTCTACATGCCACCTTTCTGTCTCTTATCCCTCTATCAGCACGTGTTTGCTGTGTTGGTCTGGGTAGAGCTTGCTGTTCCAGGGAAAAATTAGCTGCTTTCTTTAAGGGAAACCTGAGCTGTGGCCTGTGCCTCGATTGTTTAACATTTCAAAAGATTTTCCTTTAAAAAAAAAAAAAGAAAAAAGATTTTTAGGAGTGGATGCATGAAGCAACAAGAGGGTTGAAAGGATTCCATCCAGACCAACATCCCAGACTCTGCCTTGTAGTTTGGGTCTTGTATCAATTAAAAATGCAGAGTCGTTGCTTGTCCAAGAATCGCCTTTGGCTTCTGACGCATTACTTCCTGCAGCTCTTCTGCCTGTTCCTCTCTAAGCCAGACCTTGGTGTCCCTTGCCAAGAAAGAAGTTTCTTGAGGGTGGAGGGATGTTAAAAAGAAAAATTAGAATGCATGGCGGTAGTTTTCCCCCATTTATTCCCCCCCACCTCCCTCCCTCCCTCCCTCCCACACTCACAATCCCTTTGGCCGTAGCTCCTGGCTTTTCTCCGGACTAACCCTTTTTGCAGACCTGTCACTCACTGCTCGGGGAAAATCCGACTTTCTCTTCAGCCGGGGGATCAAAGCTCAGCCCAACCGACACACGAGAAGTCACATTCTTGGGCTTTCTGCTGATCCGTGGAGACCTGCCTCACCGCCTGGCTGTAGAAAAATGTCCCACTCTTTATCGTTTGTCTCACATTTTTCCCCCGTACTCCCTTGCCTTTTCCTTTTTATGTCTGCATGTAAATCATGAGTCATGCACATACTGGCACACCTCAGTGGTTTCATCGGTTTATGTGTGTTTGAGTCCAATAAAGGATTATTCCCAACGGAATCACGCTCAGAGAGGACAGGGATGAACTCAACTTACCTTGATCGCTTCAGTGAGGGAGGGAGGGGAACGTTGTGGCCTGTGGGAAGGGTGAAATTGCAGGGAAATATTGAATATCTCTTAAGTCTGATTTAATGGAAGAAATGATGAATACAATACATTTAATCCATGAGGGAGAGTTGGACTCCACTGTTCTGGCTCCACAGACTCACTTATGCCCATAACTGATGACATTTATTAAAGAGTCGGACAGGGTGAGCCGGGTTTCCAGGAAGGACATTGAAGCAAGTGGCGTTTCTGCTTTTAAAAAGACAGCTAGATCTGTTTTTGGAGATATCACTTTGCTTCTTAAGAGTTTTGGTTTAATTTTCTTGCAATTCCTTGGAAGTTGTATCTTAACATTCCTTCCTAGAAATTTTATTCCCTACTGGCTCATTGTTTTAACATCAATCTGTGAAGCAAACTTTAAAGTTCTTCCAAAGAAAAAGAAAAAAAATGGATACCAAGAACAGATTGACGTCTATCCCAAGTGGCCTTTCCTCAACTCTTCTTTTTTTAAAAAAAAAAAAAAAAAAAAAAAAAAAAAAAAAAAGGTTTAAAAACCTTCAAATTTCCTCTTGAAGTCGAAATAGTTGGAAAAGAATTGTAGTAAAAAAATGGGACTTAATTTGGTCAGCGTTCCCAATGCTAGTTGGTGCCAGGGATGCTTTTAAGGTATACATCAAGCTGGTTGATTGATCAGGATTTCTCCTGGTTGCTTTAATCTGGAGGTTTGGAGGTAAGTCTCACTGGGAGGAGACCCTGGGACAGACCTTAAACTCACTGTAACCTTTCCTTTTTACCTGGAAACAACTCGTGATCGCTCTTACTGAGTTGGATGTTTTGGCTTCTAACCTTGACCAGATATTTACAAACATGTGGCGGAAATTTGAAACGATGGCTTCATTTTCTCACTTATCTGCTGCATCACAATCTTGCAGACTTGTGCCTCAAGAGTCATTTTTAAAGTAAAGTTTGTCATTTAAACCTCAGGTGGGGGCCTCCTGATGTTGACCTTAACAAGTGGGACATACATTGGTCCTTTTTTAACCCAAGTATATGTTAGTGCTTTGGTGATAAAGTTTCTGTTTAGCCGAGTATCTTTTTACTGAATGAAACGATTTAAGTTCTCTTGATCCATAAGCCGCAGGGAGACGTCTCTCTTTCTCTCGCCTTATGTTTTTTAATCTTATTTCTCTCATCCACAGCATGACATCCAGAAATAGACCTGGACAAAAGGGTCTGCTTGCTAACTGCATGCGTCACAGAGAGATGGGAGCAGGAAAAAACAGGTAGTAAAGAACAGGATGATGGAGGAGAGGTGGCAGGAGATGCTGAGGAGAGTTAAATGAAGGACAAGGAGAACAGGATGAATAGGATCCACCAAGAATTTCCACAGCAGCCCATTTAGCTTATCACAGCTTTACTGCTGTAAAATAAAATGAAAAGGCAATGTTCTCAACTCTCCATTGGAATTTAACGTCAATCTGCTGCAATAGTGTGAGAAAAACAAGAGTTCAGCTTGATGTATTGCTGTTGTGAAAGCATAAAAGGTATTTTTTTTTCTTTTGAAAAAGGCTGTCTTATATTGTATAAAGACATTACCAAGACAGAAATCCCCCCACCCCGGGATTCTACGCTTTTCAGCATGCATGAAACTCCATGCTGTACGGTTGTTTTGTTGCATTTGTTGTGGTGTCTTCCTCGGTACGGAGTAAGACACTGTGGATTGGATGAATCTGTAACCCTGGAGTTAGTTTTTATGTTTATGCAGTCTTTGGCCAGATGGCCAACAAACAGCGATAACCAGGAGTCCATCAGTACAGCTAGATGCATAGTGTTTAGCTGCTGCTCTGGTTTTAACCACAATCATCTACATGAAGGGATTTTTAGATGATTATTTGGAGATTTATGTTAGAGAATTAATTTACAGCATCTATCGTTTTAAATGAGTAAGTGAGCTTAAAGTTAAGCTGCTGTTTGTCCTCCTCAGTTGACAGGTCAGGTCGATGTAATTTGCAATATAATATAGATAAGATCAGTATCTTTCATATATTAAATTAAACCACTTTGACTCGTCTATAATTCAGTTTTAATCTGTGGAAATCAAGACTTTCTGTTGTCCATCAGCTCCAGTAAAGTGTCTCATTCAAAATAATTGTGTTTGTGTTTCTGTAACCTCTCCAGTAACTAAACGTTACACAGACAGCACTGCTGCAGAGTGGAGATAGACCTGTTCTTAGACATCCTGCTTGAAATTGAGATTATCCCCAATCTGTATTTAGAACAACAGCGTAAAAAATCAATCTCTTTTTCCTGAGTCTTGATTTTAAAAGCCTCATATTTTCTTTGAAGTAAAGAAAGGAAAAAAAACTGAAAGTGTGGCTGTCGATTCCCAACATAAAGCTGATGAAGCAGACGTGGTAAAGTGAAGTCATACAACACGGTAAATGTTTCTGGGGTTTAGCGCTCTAAATAAATCAGCTATGCTTATAAGTTTCCCATTTATTCTCTTTCACTTCACCGTGCTCTAAATGAATGATTACCATGGGATGTCTCAGGGCTGGATTCCTAACGCTGTCCTCTTCCTTCTGTTGATTTTTGCACGTACAATCCTGTGTCCTAGTATTATTTTAACCGCATATGTTTGTTCTCGCATGGAGATTTGCGCAGGAGGGTGAGAAGTGGCTGTGCGTCATAACATGCCCCCTTGCCGCTGTGACTTTCTGTGTGTGTGTTTTGTGGAAGTCGGGGCAGAAAGGCCATATGGTACTCTCAGCGGCCGATCCGTTCCAGCAGCTCCTCGGAAAGAACAGAAAGTGAGAGGCTTCGCGTTCAGGAAGGCGGCCAGAGAGCATTCCCTCGGAGCCTCATTAGGGAATCTGGCTGCAAAGAGGTGGAGGAGGTGCAAGGAGGAGGCGATGATAGCAGGTGTTGGAGGAGGGGGGGTGCAGACTGTACAGGTATGTGTTGTTTAAAACAAAGGGGGTGGGGGGGTGATCTTTCAGGATGATCATGCAGCAGTAAAAACTCTGGGATTTGAAGGAATCAAAGGGAAATGAAGCAGAAGAAGACATTCTTATGTTTCCTTTTCTTTCTTTTTCCTCCATTCTGGTCCTATTATGATTAATTTTCTTTCTTAATTTGTGACAAATAGCTTTACATGGGTAGAAGAATCCCTGATGGATGGATGGATGGATGGATGGATGGATGGATGGATGGATGGATGGATGGATGGATGGATGGATGGATGGATGGAACCTAAAGAAGTATTGCAGTGATGATGGGTTTTAGAGGAGATGTTGGCTCCATGTGGGGATTTACACACATGACTTGGTGTTAATTAGGGGTCTGAAGTGGTTTAAATGGGGGAAATCCTCTCCAGAAGTTTATAATGTTGCTAAAAACTAAGACTGGCCTATTTTTCAACATTTCTTCAACATTTGAGATAAACAGAGGTAGTCCTGTGGATGTACTTTCCAACAGAATCTCAGTCGCACACAGGCTGAAGGGCCACTCTGAAAGGAAGAAGTCATTGCTCTAAGAAAACCAATAAAAAAAGATTAAAGTTTGATCATGCTTTCAGAGATAAAGAACAGAGGAAAGGAACGAGCCTGCAAACTATTCCAACTCTAAAGCATGGAGGTGGCAGCATCATGTTGTCAGGGCTGTTTAGTTGCAGTCAGGAGTGCTGCCCCTCACCAAATAGATGGCAGCCAGAGGTAAAATAATGAGATTACTTTAAGACTTCAGCCACAACGTTGGAGCTCAGTGCCAAATGAGTTTACTAAACAGAAGAAAACATCACAATTTGATTACCAAGGAGGTTTAAAGACAAGCTAATCATGTTTAAAATCCCTGATCTGAGTCTGATTCAAGCTCCCAAATCTTGTTTTTCAAATTCATCAAAGTTGCATGTAGCATCACCAATAAATGAATCACTAAGGTGGATGCATATGAGGGAGAGAGTTAGGGGTTTTAATCGTCACACATAGTCATCTAATAACACACTGCATCTAAACATTAGTGGTGACATAATGTCAAACATCATAGGGAGAGTTTTATGTCCAGACTCTAGCAACACGAGGGGAAATGCAAAAAGCGATGCTAGACAGAGAGAAATCAGCATTTTTAAGCTGTATTTTAATATATTGCTTAGTTACACAATAAACAGAACTAGAAGTTTCCCTGTGGGGAACTGTAATGAGCCTCTGCTTCCTGTTTAGCTCTTATCTGCCTTGATAAAACATCTTACTTTGAATGTTTGAACCCTTATCTGCTACTAAACGGGTGGAAATTGGACATTAGATTTATTTTTCACAGTTAAATAAAGGACTGTCCCAGGCTCCAAGATAGCAGGGTTCCACCATGATACCTGGAAAAAGTCAGCCAGTTTAATTAGAATTCTTTTTGCTGGTAAAAATGTGTTAAATTAGTTAAATACATGTCTATATAGGAGGTTAGAATCTATTTTTTTTACATTTTAAAGTTTCATCCCTGCTGTTTCTCTCTTTTTAAAATGTTTCTTTGTTGTGCTGCACATGTTTATTACAAAATTGTTCATGACAGCTAAAAAAGTGTAAATGCTGCTCATCATTTAGAGTTTACATTTTCTCTCTTTTCAACTAAGAGGAGAAAAAAGGAGGTTGGTGTTTTATAGACAACAAAGAAAACCCAGCCTGTATATATTTATTTAAATATAAGACCCATTGTTAGCCATTTACCAGCATCTCTTCTGTTTGGGACCTTCTTAAATCCAGATGCAAACTCACTCCAAATATTGTAAGCTTTAAACAAATCAATCAAGCCCTTTACAGAAAGCAATATATAAAAAAGAAAACAATAGAAAACTTGTTCCTGTTTGCATGGTTATTTACATCATACAGACAGAGCAGTTAAAAGTTTTAACCAATCTATGAGTATGATTGGATTCAGTTATTTGTAAACTGCCTTAAAACGTGTTGTAAATTGTCTCTATATAAATGAAAGTAAATAGAATAATTCATATTTCCTCTAAGGAGACTCTTGTTGAGTTGGTCATAGTGTGTCCAATGTCTTGGCTCCCCAAGCTTTGTCTGACTGTTCTGGTACAAATAAGTTGGTTGAAAACATTTCTTAGGTGACTGAAGACCCTCACCTGCATTAAACCTCCCTGAACTGCATCCATCACTGCGGTTCTCTGAATGTTTGCGCATTTCTTTGTTCCACATGGAAAAACTGATTTCATTGGCGCTTGTGTGTTTGCCTCTGCAAAAAACAACAACACATGGACTCCTTGCACTACCATAAAGCTATGTTTTGACTCGCGGGGGGGCAAACTAATCCTCCAGAGGGACAGTGACCTCCAATCACAGCGAAGGGGGAGAGTCTTTTTAAAAAAGCGAGTGAGAACAAGATGATGGGAGAAACCTGCTCCTCACATGGTAACGCTTTAGGCTTTAGCTGGTATATTAGACACTGAGCGTTTTTACATGTACAGTAGAAACCTGATAACTGGGGAAATCAGATAAGCCCTATATCCGCTATAATGCTTTTATATGCATTACAGAAATGAGATATTCAAGAAACGCTGCCTATATGTTCCAGTCTGCTATCACATTCCAGGCTTTCTGCATCCATGTGTTTGGAGTAAAGACTGCTGGCAGAGTATTAAGTATTAACGGATGGACAGTGGAGACGTAACTTCAGGATGTCTCAGAGAGCATTCATGAAACTTAGCCAGCTGACGACAAGTGTAATGAGTCCCAGCGGGATAACAGTCCATCTTGTAGTCCTTTTGGATTACTTCTGACTTCTGTGAGAGAGAAGCCAGCCTCGATGGAGGAGGCAGATTCCCAGGAGAAAATCATAGTACAGCTACACCTTTCATCAAACACCGGAAGCCCCACAGTCCAGTGATGCAGTTGTCCTTCACATTTTGAAATGATTCCCTGGCTCCTATTTCCCAAAATCCATCCATCCACACTTAAGGGTCGCTTTAAAAATGTACAAAGAAAAAGCTAAAAAAGAACAAAAAACTTTGGTCCTCCAGTATAATGAAAACTGTAAGATTAAGGGCATATGCATACTCCAGATACAGTTTTAAATAAAGGACTGTGTTGAATGGCTATAACAGAAGGATTTTACACGGACAATGGCAGCAAAACAAAAGCTGATGTTTTTACCAGAAAGGAGGTTTTAAAAAAAAACCCTGAACATCAAAAAGGAAACGGCTCTAACAGAAACAAAAACAGGTTATTGCTTCTCCCGTAGCCGCTGCAAATGGCTTTCCCTTAAATCCTCTGCTTTTATCTGCAACTGTTTTCCTACAGGCAAGGTTGGAAATGTCAGCTTTCAGATTGATTATATGTGTGGGTGTCGGACTGGGAAAGGAGGGGCAAGCACACAACAAAATATTTATCTTGCAAAAAAACATCACGTCTATAAGGGGTACTTCACTTCAAGTCCCAAATCTGTGAGCCACGACTCTCCTAAATGGCATAATTTTCCACTTAAGTCTGGAATCTATTTAATTTGCTGCTCTTGATACACTACCACACTACTACTTTATATGCAGATTGTCTTTAAGTCACTATTGACTGGGCCGGTTGTTTAACACAAGCTTTCTCTTGCCTTACCAAAAGCAACTTCTGATCAGTACTTTTATATAAATAGATGAATCATTGTAATAAAACACATTTTATGATCAGTTTGTACTCTTTCTTCAGTCTTTCTCAACTACTTTAAGAATAAATATTTTCCCTGTTGCCAGTTGGTTAAAATAGTGAAACTTTCAAGGTAACTTTTGAGTTTATGTTGCCTTGAGATTTGCTGAGCAGCTGTATCAATAAAAAATGATATAACTATCTTGGATCGCAGGTCATGTTAACCTTTCTTTGCAGGTCTAATTGACCAGTATTTCTGCAGGGATCTGCAAGGTTTTCAAGGCTGTTTATTTTGTTAGAGTCAATATTTCATGCTAAAGAAGCTGGATAATGCAGCGAAGAGCCCTAGAAAAGCCTTAATTCCATATATTGGTTTATTTTCATAGACAAAAAAAAGATTTTTTTTCTTTATGCAAAATTATTTCACAGTTACTGAAAAAGGACAATATGGTGGCTTTGTAGGCCCTTAAAAAAATCCTGATGATTATTCATTAAAGAAAAATAACCAAGGTATGAGGTAGAAATCACTGGGTTGATTTTTTTTTTTTTTTTTTTTCCCCAGATTCCTGCAAGTGCCACTTTATCTGCATACATCATTATAAGCAGCATGGTAATGAACCGTTGAACCGTTTTGGGGAAAGTGACAAGTTTGGTGTTTTAGAGGTGATCATGTTAATCTGTACTGGCTCAAAGAGACCAGGGTCAGTTGGAGAGGCCATGGCAATCAGAGATCATCAAAGAAGATGGGTGTAGTTTTATTTGGTCCATCCTTACCTCATCCCTTATAATGTTGCCCTCTCTGAACCCACGGTTACTTTGGAAAGGTTGCTTCAGGGAAGTAGGACGCTGCAGTTTAATCCCACAACTTCATGCTTTTTGTGACTAAGTGTAAGTTGGGTAAAGACTGCTGCCTCATTTCATGAGGATGCGACTCCCACCAGTCCGCTCGGTTGATAATAAGTGTGCTGCACTGTCGAGAACTCTGATGAAAGCTCCTCTATATTTAGCTTTTGGAAGTGGAGCAGTGATGTTTTGGAGTAGAACATAAAATACAGTGAATTGATGGATGTATTTTTGTTCTCCTCTGTGATGGTGCCTGTCCGTATTTACTCTGAAGCGTGGAGCCTCCTGTATGTCACATTAGTTTGTGTTTATTCTCATGCTCGCTGACAGCCACCAGCTCCCAAACAGTCTAACTAGAGATCGACACTGAAATCGCGCTTTGATCCCCACATGTTCCCCTTCTGAACTCTCTCCGTCTCCCGACTCTCATCTGTGGAGCCTCGCTTTTTTTCATCACATCGATATTTAGAGCCAACATGTCTGCTGCCGTTCACTGGCGATGTCTGGATGTTTTGTAATCGGTTTATCTATTTGTGTGTCTATGTGGGCTGAACTATATATCGGTGCTGACACACTGTTTTTCTTTTCATACTGTGGGTGGGTTGGTCTGTCTAATCCAGAAACGGACAGCGCGGTGAAACTAGACGCACCTTTAAGTCAACCTGACACCCTTTTGTTTGTGTTTTATGTCCCTTTGCTTTCTCATTTAGTCTGCACATCTGTGGCCTTCAGTCTGCCCTCAGAGACTCATAAAGCAGTTTAAAAGTGAGCTGTTTGGTTTATCACTTGGCAAGTTTCAAAAAAGCAACTTTAAATCTAAAAGACAGACCGTGACAGAAAAATAAAGAGCAGACAGTCTCACACAGGCTGGTTTAAGTTTTTTTTTTTTTTGGAAAGTAGCATCACATTTTATGATGTGTTGAGAAGGAATGCATGTCAGCCATGAGCCAGGCGGAAAGTTTGTTAATAACCTTAAAGGATCAGTTATTATTTGCTGGATTATTGAAAAAATATGATACTTTGGTCAATTGGAGTAATGATTACTTGAGGGGATTTTAATTCTTTAAGGTTTTAAAAGCTGTTTTAAAATGATAGAGGGTTGGCTACCTTATAGGACAAAATCTATTGTTTGGTTTTGATGTCTGTGGTTCACTTCTGATGCTACAAGAAACTACAGTGAAAGTTATTTCACCTAAATGAACAGACCAAAAACAGGAAATAGAAACGCTGTCATTTATTTTAGGAGGCTGTTCTATATTTCCAGCCGCTCGGACTGTTGAAAGGATCAACCAGTGGCGCCTCGGCACCTGTTCCATACATTTGTAGGTCCTCCCAGTAGGGAGGGTTAGGGGCTAGCAGGTCTGGTTCAAGCTAAACAAGGGGCTGCTGCTAAGCCCGCTCGCCCCTCTTTGAAGCCTTCAAATGTCTGCATGGTGCGGAAAAGTATGGCAAAAAAAACCCCATACATCAGCAACATTTTTTATCTTTAGAGAGATGAAATTGTAGGTCATTTAAGAGGTTTTTCAAAATAAGAGCGTACTTGACTCGTATGATGTTCTTGAGCCAAAATGTAGTTGAAAGATAATTATGCTGGATTATTATTGATTACCAGATTTTGGATCTATTCAAGGTCATTTTAGTTTAACAGTTTCTTATTTATAAGTTATAGTTTACTATAATCTGTTCCTACACCGTTTCCATGATATAGCTCTTCAGGTATCTTGTTCAGTTTCTTTAATTCATTGTTCTTTTTTTCTCACAGCTGTCAGCTTTTGTACAATGTGATTTCCAAGGCTAGAGACTTTTGCTGGTTCTGTGGAAGACGAGATGAATAGATCAGTTTACTGATAAACAGAAGAATGACGGGAGATGTGAAATTTTCATCTCAGCCCCCAAAAAACGGTTGAAGGATATGAATTCTTCACATTCCCTTTTTGCTTTATGGGTTTATTCTTGTTTAAACAGATCAATGTTGCGCCTTCAGGTGATTAATTGACTTCTAAAGGTCCATAATTGTCTTCCTGATATATTGTCTTCTTTACATTGTTTTTCATAATATCACATAAGGAGAAGTGATTTATGTTCTGCCTTAAAATAAAGGCATGTCTCAATTTTATTCAGATATTTGGAACTATTTGTAATCTGTCTTTTCCCAAATATCTTGTTGATCTTTTATTTCCGGTAATCCTAACTGACCTAGAATGGGACACATTTAGTCTGTGTTAATGTCTCAGTGTTGTGGATGAATGATTTATTTTGGGCTTACATTCTCTCTGCCATAAAAACAAAGTTACATTCAAATATGGCATTTGCCTTTGATTATCTCCCTTGGAATGAAACTGTGAAATAAAACATAAAGACCAGCAGTTCTCTTTACAGCAGCTAATTAAATCAGCCATACTTTAAGTAGTTTAGCTCATTTTCAGCGCGTCTTTTATGTCCTGCACGCCCTCCGCCCATGTTCCTGTTTTCCATCCGTGTTAGTATCACTGTGGGCCGCTCGTTGTCAGCCTAATTCCAACCAGCTTTATTTGTGTGAGCATTCGTAAGGCCTCCATCTCGGCTTAACGTGACTTAATGGCACTGAGAGCCGAGCCACTTCTCTACCTTTGATCCACGGTGGGAGCGAATGCGTAGTTAAGGCACTGTAAGACCACACCGTCATCCTTGGGAAGTCTCCCATCCTCTCCTACCTCTCTTACCATCCTTCCTGGATATACACTGTTTTTTTTTTTCTTTCCTCTTTCTCTTTTTTTTTTTTTTTTTTTTTTGCACAATGACACAACTGCAAGAGGCCTTTCACATGCTGCGTCTGAACATCGGAGTGCACCGAGCCGTCGTGGCTAATTCCATGTGGCCGGGTGTTTTTCATGACATAAGCAGACGGTGACAGAGTGATCTATAATTTTCCTCCCACTTGTTCCCATTTTTGAAGACTCCGTTTCCATTCCGTCGACAGAAACAAGAGTCGGAGGGGTGATGAGGGAATACCCTGTGTTTATCCCCTGTGTTTTCTGAAGGAACCAGAGTCCACGGCTAATCGCTCATATAGTTCCCCGAACTGTGAGGTGAAAATCTTTTTGATGCATGTGAGTTGGTCGTTTTTACTTCTCAGAAGCCTGACTTTATCCCAACTTTCATTATCACCCATCTGCACCTACCTCCTCCTTGAATTTCCACGCCAATCCTTTACAATCTGACAACTTGGGCCAGGCTCCAGAATTTATGGGTCTCCCTCCACCCCTCCCCACCCTCAGTCACGCTGCTCAGCTTAACCCTCCACACCGATTAGTCATTCAGTGTTTTACTGCTCTGCGTTTATTTTTAAAATCGCTTCCAAGTTCCCGTTATGCTGGCTCTCCCGTCCGCTCGCTCATGCCAAGCGGTTGAGGTTAGAGCAGGCCAGATGATGTAATGATGCAGATTTTTCCAGAGCTCCTACCTCCTGAGTCAATCACACGGGAAGCTGGCTGCACAGGGCCTTCCAAAACATTGACACTCGTTAAGTTTTAAAAAACAATCTTTTTGTTACAAGAGCTTAGGTGGGAGAATCTGACAGGACTAAGACAGCCTGCAAATCTTTCCTTTATGGAAGAATGGAAAGAAGAGGTAGTCCCTGTTTGCAGTTTGCCATTATTTTAGGAGGACTAACAAATGAATGCAACTGATCAGACCATAACTCCACCTTGTGCTCAATAAGTGTAGGATAGTTTCGCTACACATCAACGTGGAAAACCACCTTTAAATGGCAGTATTTACCATATGGGGATAGTTTCAGGAAGCTGCTCGGGGTTGGGATTTTAAATAAAAGGAAAACGGGTTTTTCGAAAGATTTAAGAATGGTGCTGATGTTCACTTTCAGAAAGGAAAGAACGTACAACCACAGCTATAAGGGTTCAGATAAAGGCATGCTAGTGTGTTAGAACGGCCCAGTCAAAGTCCTCAATAAAGTCATTTATGGATCCGAGGCAAAGCCAAGCTCAGACTGAATGGGGAACATGAGCAAAGAACGGCGGGTAAAACTTTCATTTTCTAGTCGTGCGAAGCTCATATCCCAAAATATTTGGAGCTGTTAGAGAACAAAATATTAACCGAAATCCATGCGCTCTTTTAAGAGAAAAAACTGATGAGGAACTACTGTTTTATGTTAATCTTTCACATAGTTTACCATTAGTTCAACAGCTATAAATACATCTGAAAGTTGGTCTAGATGTATATAATATTTCATGTTGAGGGTTGAAGGGTATAGCTTCCAGTAGATGGTCATAAATATCCTCTGCATGCAAACATAGAAACGTTCCCACAGCATCAAGTTTGTTCTTGCTGAAGCTTTCATCCCTAAATAAACCAGGAGAAGCCCAGTTGCTGTTCATCTGTGCTCAGTCTGTTCCAGTTTGTTTATTTCCTCACCGGGACGGGCGGCTCGGTGCGTGTTGTTGACGCGTGCCGAGCCGCCTGCGTGTTTACCCTCGACCACAGAGCGTGACTGCATCTATAGACCGGCTGTGCACGTGTATGCAGCCAGGGCTTCGTTGCGATGGGAATGAGAGCCTGAGCTTGTTTGTGACAGTTGGGTCCCTGGGAGTGGAGGTCGCTGGATCATAGGGGGAGCAGGTGGTCACTGCTTAGTGTAGCCCTTTTCACAGTAGCAAAGGTTGGAATCAGGTTAGGAACGGGCTGCCGATCCTAAGCAGGAGGCATTGCAGCATTCCTCTGAGGTCAAAATCAAAGCAAACAGAGCCTCTCCCTGGAGATCAATGGGCCGCAAGGTTATTTAAATACAGACGGTGGATGTTCTAGGTTCCTTTTTTACGTCAAATGTCCTCCCTGAATGATTGAAACTCGTCTAAAAATGAAACTTCTCATTTTTATGACTCATATCAGCTGCTTTAATGGTTCCTGTGGAAGTTAAGGTGAGAATATAGCGTGAGCTGAATGAGTGTGTGGAAACAAGTAAGAGAGGAAGCTGAGGCAGCAGATAACAGACTATCAGGGAGCTCACACGCTTGTAATCCACCCTGTGATAGCCTGAGCTTTAAAGTATCAGGCAGAGAGCAGCACAGATTTCCAAGTTCCTTACTCAACATGGTGAGCTAAAGCTGAATACTTTCTATGATTTACTTTTCTGCATCATGCTCCGTTTCCCCCTCCTGTATTTTGCAGCTTTCACCGTTCATACCAACCACCAGGCTTCCCTTTTAAAACTGCAGCCATGGATGAAAGTTTGATGCACAGCTCTTCATGTGTGCTAAAGGATTTTTCTATTACTGGAGAGATCTGATGGCCAACACACACCCAAGAATTGAAATGTCAAAACTAATCTCTCAATCTATTTCAGAGATCTGACATTTATTCGCCTAATTTAGCTTAAGACATCTTTGCATTATTATCAGTAAGGGACCTAATTAAGGACATGAAGCTCCAAGAAGAAGAGAATCCAAATAATTTAGTTCCCATTTCCCCCATATGCATATATTTCTTTTTTCTGCTGCCCTGTGGTTGCATTATTCTGCAGAGATGTTAAAGGCCCGCAGAGGAAAATGAGGAACAAGACCAGAACCAAAGTGTGCATGTGTGTGTATTTGTGTGGAGGGCAGAGTGGGAGAGACTGAATGATTTATGAAGATTGATGGCTCGCTGTGCCGGGCTAAAGCAGCAGTACATCAATGTGTGAGAATGTCACTTGGTCCTGGAGGATTGTGCACACAGCCTGACGGGCTGTCTCATAATTTTTACTATTTTTTATTTTTTGCTGATGCAGGATCAGCAAATGTGTAATGAAATGTACAAAGTCCACGCAGCTCTTGGGGAGCAATAACTTAAATGAAAGGTGTGCTGTAACATGATCAGCTTCTTGCCCTCTTTTATTTCAATCTAAGCTATATAAATGGGTTTCATTTTCAAATTGAAGAGTTGTTTTGTTGATTAGCTCTTATTGTAAAGGTTGGAAAGATGAAGCCTAGAGATCAGGTTTATTCTATAATAACATTTTTATAATTGAATAATATATATTTTCAAGTATATTTGTTTGAGCACAGTCATCCATAGCTTATTAGAACAGTTGCCTGGTAATTGTTTATGTTGTTCTTGTTTTCTTTTTTAATCTTAAACATTTAAAATTGACTTAAGAATCTCTCTAGCATATCAGACTTTTATGGAATTCCACAAGGGTGAGTCCTTGGACCAGTTCTTTTTAGTATTGTAGAAAAATAAGAGCTTATATAAAAGCTACATTGAATTCCTTTCTTTTAGTTGACCTCTGTTAGCAGTGGGGTAGACAGCGACTGATTTATGTTGGATGAGACAATCTTTGAAAACTGCAAATTGGGAAGTTATAATTAAAACTGGTCAGATTAGCATTTGGTTCCTTTCATATTTCCACCATGTTTTAACAGCTCCATCTGGAAAAAAAAAAAAAACGGCTTGTTTAAAAGCAGTCAAACCATATGAGACAAAAATCTGGAAAATTGTTTAGTTGTTCAGAAGCCTATGGAAAGTTGATAGCGCTATTGTGGCCTTTTCCTTTTAGCTATTGTTTATTTCTCATTAGCTCCTCTTGTTGGTTTAGGACAAAGACCAGCCATCGGTATCAATGTATATAAATGTCACACATTCAGCTGCTTTCAAAGCTTGAAAAGGTTTAATTGCTTCAAACCATTTCTGACTTTTTAAAATCATTTTTGGTACATTTCAATTGAAAGTGCTAAAGTCACTTGTTTTCTTCTTTTTTAAAAGAGAGCTGAATTAAACTGAAAGCCCTGAGGAGCTAAACTTATCGTTCTTATCAAAGTAACAATATCTTAAAACTACATTTGGTGAGGTATGGTCGACAAGTCTGGTAAATATAGGTTCTGCTTTATAAAAGGTAGAACAGCTAAACTGTTAATCTGTGCTTAAAAACTAGAAAATTTGTGGTTGTTTATTCTATATTTTAGTATCGTTCTTTGAAACTACATCAATTTGTATCAAGTTGTATTTATACAAGTTTGGCCTAATGCATAATTATTGCAAGTGGTTTAGCTATTTTCATGGGTTAGTGTCTGTATACTCCAGATTAATGAATAAATTAGTTGACAATTATTTCAGTCATCAATTAATCTGGTTAATTGTTTAAGGCTCAATAACAACAGCAGTGTATCACAATTAGTTTAAATTAAGTGTTAATAGCTTCTCCATAAAAACGTTGCATCAGAATATATGAATTGTTCCTTTAAAATTAGATGTAGGGTCAGAATTAAACGCCATATTTTAATAGGAAGCTTTGTTTTACACTAAGATACAGTGTTTTTTTTTACACTGGGCTAAAATCTGAACCAATTGTTCTGGACTGGGATCTAGAGGCTAAACCCGGCCAGCCGGGACGGACCATATGCTCCTTCTGCTGTCCGGCTCTTTGCTTTGGTTAACAATGTTCACATGGATGAACTGCGCTCTGAGTTTACACAGCACGACTCTGCCCACTGACAGATAATCCCAACATTTCTGTACAGCTAGGCGTATCCGAAAAGCGAGCAGATAAATGACAACAGAGCTTCATTTCATATAAAACATTTCATCAAACAGCAAACATTGGGAGGTTACAATCACAGCTATTTGTCTTAACTCAGAAGGGCAATTATGTGAAGATAATTACTCTGATGTGCAACAGGAAGCTTGAGGTTTTACTCACGCATGCATTAACAAGTTCAGACTGTGTAAACTACTCCTGACTTGGCACAATTACTCTCACAGCCTTAGGAAAGCACAGAGACGGATGGCGTTTGATGAGGAAGTGGAAAGCTTTGTTACCGGAAAGCTTCTTTCCCAGGCTGGATGAGGACGTGTGATACGGAAGCACATATTTTACCCTTTGTGTTGATTTGACCCTTTTAATTTGGATCTTCTGGCTCTCATGACTACAAACTCGAAACTACATACTTCTAATGCATGAGATGAAGCAGAACTGTGCTTTTCTGACATTAAATCTGACTACAGGTTTTACCTTTATGTCAGTCACGGTTATCCTTAAGAAATGCACTTTCTACTGGGTTCAGTTTCTAATAAAATCATTTCTAGAGATCGACTGATAAGTTTGGTTTTTTTTTTTTTGGTTTTTTTTTGTCTCACCGATCCTCGGATGCTGATATTTTGGGGCCGATTCTTTAGGCCGATATTTTAGATGGCAAATGAAGGGAGAGCTTTATAAAATGTCAAGACATGCAGGTATCAGCTGATACCAATACAAGAACAAAAACTCTGATATTGGTCAAAAAATACAACCAGCCAATATGTTTGTGTATCTTGTGTAATTTCCAGAATATGATGACAGGAAAAGTTGCTCTTAAATACATTTAGATATTTTCCATATAATTAAATTGCACTCTTTTATTTTTTCTTTTATAAACATCCAATAGAAGTTGATCCATCGTTTCAAGTTTTTTTTTTCTTATGTATTTATCAACAATTATAAGTCACTGTACTTCCAAAGGTGACATTAACTGCTTTACGAGTTTTATTTAAGCCAACTAAGAGCAGAGATTGAAAAAGTTGCAGACCCCTGGTCTAGATGATGTTGTTTTTTGTTTTTTTGTCTCGGTTGAGTGAGTTAACAACAAATTGGGAAATAAATTAGGATGAGATCCGTTCACATCAACAGGTTGGATTAATCCCAGTGAATCATCTCTAGTCATCCAAATGTTCAGGAAAAAGACGGACTGTGTAATGTTCTGATGCTAAAACTAAAGGACCTCGTCAAGATGCTGCTTGAAGCAAGTAAGGGATGAATGAAGAGATGGCTGAAAGGCTGCTAAAGGAGGAAGCCTTTATTCAAAAGCCTGATAAGATCTTGCTAATGCTTCCATGCCAACGTCATTTGGTTTAAAGCCTGCAGGCCTGAGAGCATTAGACCAGCTGTGGAGCATGGAAGTGTGTTTTTTTACTGCTGTGGAGACAGGTGTACTTA
>JAUZNJ010083440.1:0-23578 GCA_034780135.1 Jordanella pulchra | reverse complement strand
CAGCTCAGTTTCTTTCTGTCTCTTTGCTACCCTCTCCCCTTTTCTCCCTCTCCTCTCCAACCAGTTATGATTTTTGTTAAGTAAATCTCATTTTAAGTTATCCCTGCGTTGCTTCCCTTTGATTCGTTATGGTTTTAGAGCCAGGCCATAACACCATATATATTTATTTTTATATGTTCCACCCCCTTTCCAATCCATTTATTTCCTCTTTGAGACCTTAATGGCTGCCATGCTTTGCGGCCATTTTTGAAATGCAATACTGATTTCTCCAAACCCCCCTTGCTCTGAAACCCTGCCCTTAGTGAATGCAGCCCAATCAGCACCTAACATCTAAATCACTTGTGCACACTCCAAAAAAGCTGGCTTTTCCATCATCAGCCTGATTCAAAGTCTTGAAATGCTACTTAGTTGCTTCTCACTCAAACAGTTTTTTTCCTCTTATTTTTTTTTCATTTTTGCCTCAGGTATAAATGTCCTTAAGTTTATGTGCATCCGTGGATAGTGGAGAAGATGCATTTACCGAGAGCCAAAAAGCAACAACTCCTATTCAATGGTGGATAATACCCGTTTTTATGTCTACACGCGCACCCATACACACACACACTAACACACACAGAAGACATACTGAGAGCATTTCAGTCACAGGTGTAGGATCTTTTAAAGAGAGAAGCATTTCTAAATCAGGCATGATTGAGATCTAAAACTGCTGTTTTTTTCTGTTTTGTAAGACATCCTTTGCAAGCACCTGAGTTTACAAATATTCCAAAAGAGTTTAGAAGATAAAAATAGGTCAGAGAGGCATGAGGTAGAAAAGCAGCAAATCCTTTTGAATCACTTTGTTAAATGATCATTCCTGCACCTGGCCCTACAGTAAACCTCCTAAGACTCATTTTATTCTAAACATAGAAAGGCTATTTTTTTAAATATTCTGGACTGGTGTTCCTAATTCAGGGAAGGTTAAAGAATTGCATTTTGTTATCACATATATCTTAGGTTTTATAGACAGAATATTACTATTTATTTTTTTTATTTATTTTTTTATTTCATTCATTCATTCATTCATTTATTCATTCTTTAAAAGAAAACGACATAACAAACCTGTGCAGGTGACAACTAAAATCCTGAATACAAGTAGCAAAAAAAGGAAAAAACTTATATGATGGGCCCCATTTTTAATAAAGTGTTACTTACTCAACTCAAATAATTATAACCACACTAAAAAACACACCATGTTTACCGATACACAGAGAGCAAACAAACAAAAATAAAAAACTAGTATACATCAGCCTATTCACTATTGTATCATCTAAATGACCTTCAAGTTTCCGTCAATCAGAAAAGGTTTCAGATTGCTCTAACTCCATAAGAAGCACCTTTAATAGAAATGCATCTTTTCCTCATTGCTGTTCTCTACCTGAATTAAAAAAAAAGATATCTATTCCCTTTAAATTGTACTTAATTTCTTCATCTATTTTTAATATTGTTTGATAGAATGTTTTTATGTGTCATATACATACATTTTAGAATATTATACTCAATTAATTAAGTTTTAATGAATTTAACTTTATAAATATCGCATTTTTGTGATCTCTTTATCCACTTTCATGGTTTAATATGGTACCATCAGTGAATTATACAGAATGTACAAAGCTATTTTATTTAGGAATTCCTTTAAAACAGCAATATTTGTCAACATTTTAAGTTTTATATGATCAATGGGTGGTTTCCATGTCAACTGTTCATAAAGGAGAACACCACGAGGCTTGACTGTTTGTGCATGTGTATAATGCCACTAACATAAAAAAAGGTAAAGGTCCAAGAACCGAACGTTGTGGTACTCTTCAACTAATGTGGCATATTGCACATAGCACAAACAGTTTTCTGTCCTTCAGGTAACATTTAGCCAATCATATGCCATTCCTCTGATGCTGAAAAGCACTTTACAAATAAAGTTTGATTTAATTTGATTAATGCAGTGGAGAAATCGAAATCCATACTGACTATTACTTAATATACTCAATTCATTTTATGACATTTTTTAATCTAGCAACAAACAGTTCCTCTATTAACTTTGAAGATTGTGGAAGCAGTGATCTCAGTCTATAATTTGATTATTCATATTTATTTCCACCTTTGTGAAGTGGTTTTACTTTAGCAATTTTTATGATCTGGGAAAAACCCTTGGAAAATGACAGGTTGCATATGTAAGTAAAGGGCTCAATAACTAAGTCTATGATGTTTTTGATGAATGCCATATTCATATCAGCAGGGTCAGTAAACTTCTTATTTGAAGATTATGGTAAGTAGTTATCAATAATCTCGTTAGTGTTGAAACGAAATGAAAGAAGTTGTTAAACATTTTGCACTAAGCATCCTGGGGGAAAAGGCATTGTGTCTACTAATTTATAAAAAACAATACAGGAATTATACTTTAAGTAGTTAGCTATTTACAGTGTCTTGCAGAAGTATGTAGACACTTTAAAACTGTACATATACCGCCGAAGCTGCCATTGTTACAATCAGCTTCAGAAGTGCAGTGTGAATCTTAAGTCTTATAAAAACGCTGACGGTTTGTCCTAACCTCTAAAATCTGTTCAAACGAGAGGTTTATGAAGTGGTATTAGATCCCCTGATTTGGGATTAGGGTTAGCCCTCAGGGGAGGGGATTAAATAGAGGGATATTGTTAAGTTTA
The DNA here is from genome assembly GCA_034780135.1 of Jordanella pulchra. Classification (NCBI taxonomy): domain Eukaryota; kingdom Metazoa; phylum Chordata; class Actinopteri; order Cyprinodontiformes; family Cyprinodontidae; genus Jordanella; species Jordanella pulchra. The sequence continues at coordinate 20,885 of JAUZNJ010083440.1, read as the reverse complement.
GGTATAAAAAATACCTAATTTAGTTTTCAGTTTCCTTACCTTTGTCTACAAAAACTTCTGGTGTGAACTTTTTGGTGTTTGTATTCAAAACGTTGTTGGCAAAAAATGATCTTGAAGTATTAATTAAAAAAACTTTGAATAGGCTTAATGTTGAAATAGAAAACTTTAACAAAATTATTAACTCTAGCAACCGTAAAAACAGTTCAGACTAATGGGAAAACGACTCTTAATATATTTAGCTACAGGGAAGTAGTCGAGATCAGAGCATAATATGGTTCAGTCAGAGTCCAGACATAATTCAAATTGATAGTTTGTCAAAAGACTTAAAAAGAAATGTCCAAAGGTGAGTTTTCTTTTTTTTTTTTTCTACCAAATTTACAATTATTTTACAAAAACAACAGAATACAAACATTTTGAAAGTACAATGCAGTATTTTACCAAAAAATTAAAGTTTAGTGTGAAAAAGTTAAGTTTTGGAAACAATCTGCTAAAGCAAGCAGAAATAAAAAAAAAACACAAATGCTTTTACATAGTAAAATCCAAGCTGTCTGGGTTACTAGATCACAGTAGACATGGATGTAGGTCTAACTAATACAACAAAAAAAATGGAAAGCTTGTTCTTAAAAGATGATCTCATACCAACATCTGATAATAATTTCCAATAGAAGAAAACAATTGTGAGGAGTCGTTATGCAGGACCTAAGTGATGCATCTGGCCTTTCGGTGATCCATCTACTGTTCAGTAAAGCCTATAAGGACTTGTGTCAAAGGAAAAGCAGGTTCTATTGATGACAACTGGTTTTCCTCAATGTAAGGAAATTATGCACTTTTTTAAATCAAGATTCAGGGTTCCAGTGTTTACACCAGGGCAAATCCTATTTAGAAATCCTGTAATCAATTTTCAATATCTTTTAAAATAAAGTTTAAGTTTAGCAGCAGATAAAAGCATGCTCTTTTCTTCTCACATTTAAAGGTTGCAAATTAATTTATCTAATAAATGGTTATACTTACATTTATTTTCACTTTCCTATGTGACAATTGGATACACTTAGGAAGACTTTGAACTGATTTCTTTTTTTTCATGGATCTGCTGTCAGGACTCAATTTATTGTTGTTTAAACTGAATGGATAAGGGAATACTATGCTGGTAAAAATATCCTTACATCAACACTTAGAAATAGAAATATTCACACAGCGTGAGGTCCTCTTTGTAGTTGAATTTAGCCCATTAAAACATGATCAAACAGTTAAAATAAATCTTAATTGAGAAATTTTTGTTAAACTAGGGAAAAAGGTTTTCATTAAATAAATATATTGGAGGGAACATTTTTTTTACAAATATAGCAAAAACTGATGCTTTTTGAGACTAAAGAAAACCTTTTAAGAGAAAATGCATCATAAAATAAATACAAGATAAACTAATATTTGAAAAAAATATTTCTGGAGGGGGGTAAAACCCTCTCAAAAATATATAGTCTCTGGTGAGCCAATAGGTACACAGGCCCGCTCATGACACGTTTTCACAAAGAGATTAAAATCCTGAAGAGGGTATTTTTGAGGTACAGTGTTTTAACTTTGATTGCAAAAAGACAATGTTTGAGACTAAAATATATTTTTGAGAGAGCCAATAGAGGGAAATGATTTTCCAAATGTCAATTTATCTTTTATTTATTTTATGACAAAATATTTTCTCTTCCAGACTTATTTGGGAAACAACAGTGACACCTGGAGGGGCGGACCCCCAGCTGGGAGGTATGGACCCCCAGCTATGAAACCAAGTGGTGTTTCATTATTTGACTTCTGTGCAAGTCATGTTTTTTTCCATAAGGAACACCATGTCCATCGATGCATCTGGCACCAGGACACCCTAGGCAGGATTGACTTTGTAGTCGTATCCTCTGACCTTCGGGTGCATGTCTTGGACACTCCGGTGAAGAGAGGGTGGAGCTGTCCACCGACCACCAACTAGCGGTGAGCTAGATATGGTGGAAGAGGAGGAAGCAGGACAGGGCAGTCTGCTTGGAACTTTTGTTGGAGTCCTCGGTCAGGGATGTGTTCAACTACTGTTTGGGGGTAAAAAGACTGTAAGATGTTCATGGAGCTTCTTCATTTCTCCTTTCTCCTCTTTGACCCACATACCTCTGTTGCAGCCCCCGTCTCCCTCGTTTTTACTTACATTCTTACCGATTCCTTTTCTTCACTCTTTTGTCAGCTTTTGTGATCTGCTGCTCCTCAGGGTGATGTTTTAGAGCAGATTGATGTTTTCAAACCTAACCTCAGTCAGTGAGGCCCTGCTTTTCCCCACCTTTTTTCCATTTGACCCTCCTCAGAGTACAGCACTTCCTACTCAAAACCACTTTCCGCTCTGCTACCCCACCTTTTCTTTCTCATCCTTTTTTTTCACAGAATCTGCTCTTTACTTCGCTTTGCAGAGACTATCTATATCCTCCACCCTTTTCTCTGTACATTATTTGCTCTGGTCCTCGATCCATCCATTCTTATTTTTTTTACCCAGCTCCCACCTCTTCAAAGACAGATTGATAGTTAACCCGTCTTAGTGAGAAACCTACTAACACCCTTGATATTACCAAACAAGGACTTTTGTATTCTTTCTCACCTTCTGTTTTGCTTTTCTTTTTCTCCCTCTTACACCTAATGAACTTTGCCTCCTCTGGATAAAGTATACTAGACCTCTTTTGCTCTCATTTCCTTCTGTTAAGACACTCTCTATATCCTCTCTTTTTTATCACATTTTCTCTCTCCAAAGATTTCTGGTAAGGTTAACAAACTTAATTAGAAGATAAGACAGCTTTAGCAAATTCAATGTGTTGTTCAGAAGTATCACAAAAAATGGCCCAAGGTTAAAGGTTTAACAACCAGTTGGTAGCGGTTTTGTCTCTTGGCTTATTTAAAAGGAGAAAAATGTGCAACAATCCAAATTATTTAGACAAAAAAAATAATAAAAACAGTTAATCTATTTAAGAGTTTGACTTTAGTGCAAATATTAGATTTTACAGACAAATTTACATAATAAAAAAATGCACCACTACTTTTACAAAAAAATTCAGGTAACGTTTAAGGAAACATTACTCTTTTTTTCCCTGCAGTAACTGCCAAGTTGACCATTTTCTATTATAATTTTAAAAATGTGTTAATATGGTAAAATTCAGGCTAAAGAAATAAACCAAGATGGACCACAACAGCAACGTGAGTGTTTTAGTCTTTGAGTGTTGTATAAATGTATCTCGCTACCTTGTCTTATAAAAACCCCAGCTCATAAACTTTACTGAAAGACTGTTTACACTAAAGTAGTTGCTTCCATTTCAGAGCTTTTCAGTGCCAAACAAATGAGGTTTAATTGGGCTAACAAGCAAGGTGAGTAAATAGTCTGAAGTAAAGAGAAACAGCACATCAATGAGACAGATTGCTAAGATACTGAAGTCAAGAAAGAGCAAGGAACAGTGGAAAAGGAAAAAGGCTAAGTAGTATATTAAGATTTTTTATATGCTTCAGTTTCAGCTCTTATAACTCTAGCTGTTCTCTCTTCAGCATTTTCTCTTTAACATACATGTGACAGTGGTAATGCCATTGGACCATATTTTAAGATAAAGCTAGGATGTGAAAGATGAGGAGGTCTTAACAAACTGAAAACAAATCATTAAAAAAATAGGGATTTTCTGATACCATATGTTGAGAGAACATAAACTAAACAAAATAATTTGCGAGGGACACATAGAAAAATTGTGGAAAAAGGAGATATTGAGGGCTGTGGTTAAGTTTGGACAGTCATCTGTCCCTGTTGCAAGTTCAAGGCTTGTTCAACCAATGTACAATAGATATATATGGGCACCGTATGTACTTTTATTGGTGCTGACTGAATTTAATTGGTATGACTAAGTACCTATTTACATAAGATCAAAAGGGTAGTGTGTTTTTGTCCCTAAACTAGTTTGACATTGCCCATTTTGCACAACAAGTTCCCTGCAAAAACTGTCCCTGGAAATGTTCCAAATTTTAGGATCTGATGACTGAGAAAAATATCTTGCTAAAGAAAAGAAAAAAAATATCTCTTATTAAAGTACATCTGTAAGAAAGTAATCAGCTCATGTTGCTCATAACAACAGCTTAGCAGCTGTTTAAAAGGAGCTGATCTAACAAACGAGCCCCGTCTAAGGTTGTCATCACCTGTTTTGTGATATTATGATGTGCTGCAATCCGAGACACCAGTGTTAAACCAAAATCTGTGACCCCAAAACACTAGTGTTTCCTGTTGTTTTTTTTTATTCTGTACTAACATAAGGCTGACCCAGTCTACAGTATCATAGAACACAATATCTCTTTGGCCAAAGTCACAAAATGTTGTATAACACTGGTGTGTAGCACAGTTGTATCCATTTTAATTCTGAGATGGAGATAAAGTTGTAAAGAGTCACAAAGAAACTGCATATAAAAATAACTTTCTCCATTTAAAAGGCCACCAAATTTATAAAAGTTACCGCAACTTTTCCTAGGAGAGAACCTTGGTCATCTGTAAATGTTGAGTGTGGTGGTAGTAAGGGGATGGTGTTCAGAGGATACATAGTGACCAGCTACTTGGTAAAAGTAGAAGTTTTGTCAATTTTTATCCTGCCCATGTATAAAAAGAGTCTTGAATGCTTTTAGTAAAGATGAGTAAATAAAACGAGTGATAATAAACAAACAGAACAGAAAAAGAGCTCAAAGCTGCAGCAGAGAAAGGAAAAATGACAAGTAAGGAGATGCTTGGCTAATTTATTTTCAGTGTTTAAATATGCCTCAATGGACGAAATACTGTATGTAGTGCTTTGGAGTGCCTTGATTTGAAAGGGGACTATTTAAATATAGACTATTCACTATTGTGATTTGGAAACATCGACTTCCAGCTTTGGGTGTTTTCTACTAAGTTTGGACATAAAAAATGCTCATGAACAACAACAACGAAAAAGCGATGACAAAGAGACTGTGAAAGAGCAGAGAACCACATGAACTGAGAAATATCAGATAATCACCTGGTTAAATGCACATTTATTCTGTTCAGCTTGCATGTCCAAATAAGAAATAGTTTTTGATTTTCTGAAATTCCATAAAACTATCTTTTATTTTGGAATTTTCTAACCACCCATTTAGTTCACTTTTATTTCTACTATCATTTTTTTCTGTTATGTTCACGGAGAATACAAATGCCAGTATCAAATATAACACATTTCTGCTGTTACACACAATTTTATCACTAAATGTATGCAAATATGTAAGATTTGATAACATGAAAACTGTCCAAAATTCCTCATAACAATGTTATTTTATTTATTTTTTATCCATGAGCTGGATATGTCCCCAAATTTTGTCTCAAAAATCTGGTCACCTTTAGCTAAAGACCTCCAAAAGTGGAAGATTTTCCATGCAGGACATGAACAAAGCATTGCATGCAGTGTAATGAATGTCTTCACCTTACAAAGTGAAATGCAGATCATGTTTGCTGCAATATTCAGTGGTGGGAATACTATTATCTGAGGAAACACTTGGTTAAGCACATTTTGCTTCCCCAAGAAAGTTCACATCTTAGTGTTCTTGAAAAAGAACTGTACAAAAACAAACATAAACAGTACATTTACCTTAGAACAAAGAAATTTGTTATACTTTAATTTGTAGTTAGTGATACATCAATTTGTAAAATAGTATACCTTTATTTATTTATACTCCGTCATCTTCTTTTCATTTGCTTTAATTCAGCCTGCCCTCTCATCCAGTCACCTTTTAATATTCTGCAGCTCCAAACCTTATATCTCTGTGCATGTCTCTGCCATAGCCAATAATCAATAAACAATTATCATCCAATAATCGTTTAGAACTCTGCTTTAAAAAAGGACTGTACGGCCAACATCTTTTGCACCAACAAGCTGCAACCCTTTTCATCTGGCTCCTTTCTTCTTCTGGCTCCATTCCACCATTAGTGTCAGGCACCTGGGGATGCCTGACTAATTCATCTGCTCAATCAAAACATTATCATTCTCTATGCTACTTCCTGAGATATGTTTTTAATTTCAGTAAAACTCCCTTTTTGTTTGTGGAATTCTGTGTAAGACTTTCCAGGTCTAATTACCATTTCATGCCACATAAACATATGAAAATTGGTCTCGTTGAATAGCGGTACCGTTTTTTAGGTAGCAAGCATCTGTACCATATCTATTTAAATGTGAAAGATACCTACAGCTAAATTCAGATTTTTTTTTTTTGTTTATTGAAAACCTTTAGTTGGGCTCTCTCTTGCTAAAACATGATTTATGTATTATATTTTCTTTTACATTTAAATACCAAAAACTAGAATTACATCTTCTATTATTTTACACAACTCCAAGTTGCAGTTTGTATTTAAACATGTTACCATGTATTTAGAGGGGAAAATAATGTGAAAATTAGAAATTATTATTGTCTATAATAAATTATGGATTCAGTGGTACAAAACCTTTAAACATGTTGTTATAATTTAAATTAAAAATTTCTGTGCATTTTGTTGGGACAACACATCAAACAAGTCTGATCTGTATATGAAAGAGCACCAAAGAAAAGCCTATGTTAAAAGTAAGTAATATATATAAAAAGTACGTTAAATACAGTGAATGTTTTTGCTTCTAGCCATATTAAGGACACATACCTTGACAAATGGAAAGGGATTCAAATGCATGTCACATTTCAGATATAGATTTGTAAAAAAATAAAAATCATATATGATGTTCTATGGATTTAAAAACTACCGTTTTTGTTAAAGTTTTTCCAGATTATCAGCTGTAACGTGCTAAAAGTAGCCAAACTTCAAGAGAAATTAATACTTTCATAAGTTTATATAGATCTGTTTTTATTAATTCGGGATTGTCTAACTCCATTGCTAAAAGTTGCGTTTTATAAAATTTCTTGCTTTGAGATTTATGTTTTGCAGTGGTCAAAAAGTTTTTTTTATAAAATTGTAATGAAAAAAAGTAATAAAAACCTTGTTTATATTAATAATGATACACATCCTACAACAAACCTAGCTTACATAATTTCTACGATGATACCACATTCTTATCTATCTAATTAGCAGGCTAATTGCAACAACTAAAATTATTGCCATGTTTTACTGTAACAAAAGCATTCTAATCAACAGTCGATTAGCTTTTAAGGAAACATCAAAACATGAAAGATGTGTACCCTTTATGACTAGGGTTAAAAAAAAAAACACTGGGTCAGATCATTGCAAGATTGGCTTTATTGGTCTCTGTAAAGTATAAATCAGGCAGCTGCAGATCAACTGTAATGATGCTACCAGAGTCACAGCCAGCACCAGGAAAGGAATCACACCCCAGTAGTTCTTAAATCACTACTGTTCCAATTAAAAAGGCAAAAAAATCTTTGGGGGAAGTTTTGGTGCATTTTTCAGTTTTCTTAGGAGTTTAAATATGAAGAAATGTAGAATTTAGCCTTTGTTTCCTCTGCTTTTAAACAGTTGATTCTTATATAAATTAAATGTCTTTTTTCCAACTTTTTTATTAGCAATTAGTTTTTTATTCATTACCTTTAGCCTTTTTTATTTTCTTTTTGCTTTTCCTTTAATGTCCTGCTTGAAGATTTTAATAACATTTTAATAAATTTGCTTTTCCTTTGGTGCTCCAGCTGTTTCTTGTGTTTCTGCACACCAAGCTAGTGCAATACATTGCTTTTCTGTTAACAATATATGGCACTCCACACAGTTAAAGTCAGCTGACATTGTTTAGAAAAATTGTAATGGTTTTCACCCCAAAATATAAAAAGAAGATTCAATGAATACATATTGGTGCACTTAAAAAAGTTATGTTTATATCATTAAGAATGATCAGTTCCAAAATAAATGCATTGATAAACACTGCAAGCATCGTGGCTGCTGGCAGGCAAAATCCATACATGGCTGATGGATATTGGATGCCCCCAAGCTGTTTTCTGTTGTAGAATAATACCAAGATGTGTGTGAGAGCCTCTGTTGAACAGTTTGAAGGTGTTCAGTTTTGCATTCACTCAGTATTTATTGTTGGGTATCGAGTCATGAAATAGCCTTGGCAGTGCAGCTGGTGTACCCATCTGCTTTGCTGAGCCTCCCTGACACAGACACACAAATAAGAACACAGGCTGGAATTAAATTTGTGCATATTGCACAAATTCAAATCATTGTTTTCAGTCATTTCTGTACTCAGGAAATTTACTGAGAACAAATTGTTCTCAAGGTTTAAATATCGTTGGTCTTGCAAACCTAGCGAGAAGGAGATTGAAAAAGAAGAAAGTGGGGTTAAAGTTTGCAAACACTGGCAACCCCCCAAACACATGGTTTTTCAGACTGTGTTTTCTCCTTTTTTATGGTACTTCATCTGATCCTTGAGAATGTAATGTTTTCCATTGCTTATGCACGATATAACTCACAGTCAATTCACATTAAATTTGGTCTGTGTAATGGTTTATATTTTTTCCATGTCATCGTTTACAGGCTTTAGTTATTTCAATAGTCATCATTTTTTGCCTCCCCTTTTTTCTTTTTGCTATTTTTTTCAATTATCTTATTGCTTTTAGTATTTTCTATGGTATCCTTTCTCACATGAGCAGTCCCAATGACTCATTGGAACGCCAGCCTTTGCAAGTCATTGTCTTGTTTGATATAGTCCCAGCTGTTTAGGTGTACTCAGGTGTACTCATGCCAAGCATTACATGAAATGCTACAAGCGTTTTATGTTTTCCATAAATCTATTTTTGGGATAGATTAACATTGTATCTGTCAATTTAAATGTATCAATAATGTTTGAAAAAGCAAACAGAAAATTTAGTTTGATGATGTTGCTGATGACCCAGATGTATTTCTGGTTTCACATCACATGATGGCACATCATGTCGTCATCATACACATCAAGTGAGCTGATGGTACGGATCGTACTACTGATATGGATTGGGTAGTGACTGCCATGATTTAGAGACCAAACAAACTGTTACAAAGTTTGTTAACCAATTGGAAAAGATTTGCAATGCTTCAGAAATGTAGGGGTGGGCTAAAAGATATTGTTTATTTACAGTAGTAGCAGTTTAAAAGTTCCCCTTCAGGCCAAAAGCCATCCCCAATGGCCTCCGATTTACTCTTTCGGGAGTGTCAATGGTTACTACAACTCCACTCATTTATTGAAATACAGAGCATTTCCGTTATAGACTCTTGTAGGTTAGGAGTGAGGCCTCCCTGACAACATCATCACTGGGGATTACATTACCCCCATGGACCTGTAGCTTACCAGCGAAGGACCTGCTAAGGACCAGTCAAGTACCCATCATTTAAACAAGGAAGCGTTTAAGCCGTTACTACAGTATGTATGTAAGGAATAAGAGGAGAGTAGAAATAATTGGATACACACAGAAAGTATATAGTCAAAATTCATAAAGCTAAAAATTGAAATATTATAAAATTAAAAAATGTGTAAAGCAACATATAGAAAACTGTTTTTATGAACAAATTAGTCATAATGAATTATTTTATTTGGATCAGTTGTGCGAAATTGACCTTTTGCAGACAAAAGGAGTCACAGTTTCAAAATGCTTAAGACCAGATAACTGAAATTGTCCAAAACATGAAAAACAAGTGTAGTGATTTGGAGGGGTCAACTATGATTTATACTGATGATATAGATTATTAAAAAAATGCAATTTTTATGTGAGGGATATGTTTGAAACTACTCACAGTAGCTAAGGTTGTTACAGAGTTTGTACACATATCTCCTGAAACTAGAGGAGCTTAGCTTCCAAATGAGATTCATCAGAGGCAGGTGGGATATATAATATTTTAGTGACCAATTGCATTTAGGTATGCAATATGTTTGTGCACAAGCTATTAAAAGGTGAGAGCTAAGGGGTTTTAAACCACCCCTGAATGACATGACAGAGGTGTTATTACTTTTGGTGGGGAGCATCAGGTATGAACTATTTCTTTAATATCTTATGCCCTCTGTTCAAATGAAAGTACATTTTGTAACTGATTTGAGAACTAAGATAATCTCTCTGTGGTGACTTAAATGCAGGGGAACTGGGTTCTAATTCTGATTTTATCAGAGAGAGTTTCTGGTGTAAAACTTTGCAAAGTTGGTGAGAAAGACCCATACTGAAAGGAACAACCAAAATGTCTCATCTTCTTGGAATCAAGTTCCAGATGAAATGTAGATATGCAAAAAATGCAAAGCATTATGTTTAAGCAGTGTTTAAGCATACTAAAAAATGCCTGTACATAGTTTCAACAACAGAATTAGTACATATTGAAGTATTACTGTGATTTATAAAACTAAGCACATATTGCTCTGTGCAAACACATATAAGCAGGTGTTTCAACTGAAATATGATTCTAACAGACACTATCTGGGTGTGCAACCAATCATATCAGTATTAACATTGGAACATGTAACAATGTATTTTACTGGTGCATGCTTATGTACACAAAATAGTAGAGTGCATTGAGGGATGTTTCAGTCTGTTGAACTGTGGCATGATATCAGTGCAGCCCACTAAAGTGAACTCAGAAACCATAAAAAATGACAGATTTATATGCATGACACATTCAAAGGCAACATATGTAAACTTAAGTGGTAAATGATTTGACTTAGAAATTAAATAAATAAAGGATTGTAAAAAGTTAGGGATGAATAAACGAGTATATTATTTCAGACCATCTAGTAAAATTACAAATTTAACACATACATTACATGATATGTATAAATTTGTGTTTTTTCTAAAACTGGGTAAATAAATGAAACATATTTAATGATACCTATTCTCCTTCCCGCTATCAACAATCTTTCAGATTCCTAATGTGCTTATGAATCAAAACTAATCTAAAAGTCCATTATGTGAGAAAATAAAATATACAAATAAACATACTGTGCGTATACACATTTACACATGCCTACACACATCTTCATTCATAAAATTATTAACCATGGCCCACGTGGACACAACTATTGTAAAAAAATGTATACATCTACAGTGCTTAAAAGTACCTATTGATGTTCGCCAATTTTCTTCCATCTCATATCTTTTTAAGAGAGCAAGTTTGAGACTTTTCCTTAACAGTCTCATCCAACACTGAGTTTTTTTTTTCCCATACTTCCATTCAATTTATTAAAATGCACATTTCTTTTCATGTTTGTTTGCATACTGAAGATTTTGAAATTGAGATTATCCCTGTAGTTATAACTTAGTTTCTCTCAACAATTTTTTTAATTAATTTATCTTTTTTAGCTGTTTAATTCTGGCTTTATACAATAATTATAAGGTATTTAAGTTGTACAAAATTAGAATTCAAGCAAGCAAACATGAATGAATGTATTGTCATAATACTGTAGCTAGCCTTATATCCTATTGCTCGCTTCTTCAGTCTTGTAAAACTGTTGAAATAGAGAAGCAGGTCTATAGTTTGTGAAATGGTGCCTATTTTCCATTATCTATAGCAGTATAGGATTTTTAAATTTTCCATTTTGTTTGGAAATGTACATGTTTAAAAGGAGATGCTATAGATAGAGACGGTAGCTTCATTATATAACATTCCTAAGTTTCTAATAGAGCACTTCGTTCATAGATCCGCAGGTTTACTAGTAGTTTGTAGAATTTCAAAAAGTATAATGGGAGGCAGATCGTTTAGTTATCAGGGTCCTGTAGAATTAACTACTAGTTTTAGTCTGTGAGGCAGACACCTCTCTATTTAAGGCTTAGCTTAAAACAATCCCTTTTGATTAATCTTAAATTTAGGGTGGCTCAGGTTATTTTGCACTATCTCTATAGTTATGCTGCTATAGGCTTAGACTACTGGAGAACATACATACCCCTTTTCATCATTTAGCTTCATTCTACATCTCTCTGTTCCCCATTTCTGCAGTATTTGTAACTTCAACCCCTAACTTAAGCGCTGCCATTGGCACCACTGAGTATAGATTTTAGAGTCAGGCCTGTTTTCTGTGCTTAGGCCTTTTTCTCTCCTTGCCGTAAATATCAGCTAAGCTTTTACTAGGACAAACATTGTGCTTTATTTAATAGCTTTGTAATAAAAAGCGGCTCGGAGCTCATCTATTTAAGTGTTTCTTTCCTAGACAGAGCCACCTATAGACTTCACCGTTGCCTTCTCTAACAAGGAAAGTGTTTATGTATCCATGCTTCTATGTTCCTTTTGTATATCTGCTTCTATCTTCTACCGAGGCTTGACTCCAGTTAGCCTAGGGTAGAAGGCAACTTATACTGAGTGTGGTTCTGCTTGAGGTTTGCTCCTATTAAAAGGAATTTTTCCTTTGTACAGTTGCTACATGCATGCTGGTGTGAGGGATTGCTGTAGAGTCAATGGGCCTCATGCAACATTTTCATATTCTTGTCATAAATTTCTCCTACCGTGGGCTTTTACAAATGCGCCACATCAGATTCAACAGACGTTCTTAACTTCAGTAAATGATCTCTAAATTTCCACCTGTGTGTAAGTGACCTCACTTCCCTGAGAAATGTAAATCTGCGTACTTAGCTGCCTGTTAATGAGGCATAAGGCTACATATAAGTGGGAGAGCTACAACCTACCATGCTTGTCACAAGATGTTTATTCATAGAAATGACATTGAAGACAGAAAAACTCAAAAACCTTTATAGTTTCAAAGATCAAAATTCTGATGACTGAGAGCTGAGCCACAGCATTAAAGGACCAGTGGAAGCCAAGCAGTGAATTAAATGGTAAATGACCTGTAAGTATATAGTACTTTTTCAAGGCAGGAGACCTGGCCAAAGTACATTATACAAAATTCACTCATTCACTTATTCACACACACACTGATGATAGCAAACTACATTGTAACCACAGCTGCCCTGGGACTCACTGACAGTGAGCAAGACCACCAGGACACAGCTACACCGAAAGCCAGAGACAGGGCTTGAACCACCTGTCCTTTGACTATAGGGCAAACTCCAGCACCTGACACAACTTCCACCGTGCACAAGAAGCACACCTGTAAATCATGTAGCTAAATCAATCAAAAAAGAAAAATAACATTAAAAAAAATATTAATTTGACCTGAAAATAGTCAATATAAACTATGAGTGAAGGCAAGAGGTGTGACATATAATGTAAACTTAATTCTCCTTTTAATACATGCCTACCAGTACAGCACATCTCTAGACCATGTCTCTTATCCCTTTATCGTGCTCTCCATCTCTCATACATAAACAAAAAATGTAAACAGTGAAACTCTAATTGGAAGAATTTAGACAGACCCAAACCCAAACATTCCACATTTTATGTAATAACGAGGCCGATTAGTTGCCATGGAGTAAAATGAATGCAAGTCTTACCATTCAAGGAGCTTTGTTGAACTTTGTATCCATTTTTCTCTTCCAGATGTTATTCCAATCCAGATGTTATTCTTTGATCTCTGACTGTTCTTTCTTTTGACAAAATGACAGAAACATTCAACCAGTGTCCTCTGCATACATACCAGATGCAGGTGTAGTGACCAATACTTCTGTCATCATTGGATAAAAGTTTTCATTTATTATTGCAGAGTTGGATAATAACTAAAAATGTTAAAATGGACGATTGCTATGGTACACCAGTCAGCCACAGACAGGCGCAAGATACTCCAGCGGACATACAAGATACTGAAGCCATAGGATGTGAACCAAAGGTCGGAGATTCCAAGGACAGCCAGAAACCCCAGCCAAGCCATACTCCATCCCTTGGCCCAGCCCCAATCCCCAGGCGGAGTTGAGAAAACAGAAGTGTAAAAGACCCCATGTCATCCCACCTCCTGCTCGGATGTAGTATTGTTGCCCGTTAGACTACTGTGTACTTAAAACTGTAGAGTGGAGTTCCCCTGCTGGTGCTAGGGCACTGTTGACAACTCATAATGTCATAGTGATACCAACATTTGCAATACAATCAAAAATAAGCATCAAGATCTGCAGTATGTAGCCAAAGTTTTATAAGCTACAGGTTTTCCCTCCTCGATGTGAAGATGCTGGCTGGCTGGATATCATGCTTAAATAGGCCTAGTCAAAAAAGAAATAAATGCATTTGTAAATCATCTGGAACTGTCATTTAAAGCACTGAGTGGTTAAAAACTTGAACATGCAGATTTAGCAATAAAACAAAAATACATTTTTATTCAGAATTGGATGTTGTTGCTTTTCTATATTTCTCTGTTTTGGGATTTGCCAGCTTGTTTATACTTTACTCTAGGCAAATCACCATTATTTAACTAAGCTCATACAATAAGTTATTTTGGGACTTAAAATATAAACCAATTAGAAATCTTTAGTATAGCTTTCATTTTTACATTTATAGTCGGGTTTATGTTCACAGTTTGGTTGATTATAAACAGAAAAAAAATCTTATTTTTTATTTTTACTAGCATCTTAACCGTTTGTCAATATTTATTTTTTTTTATTTTAATGTTTGTCGCATCATACATATTGATCCACAAAGTGACCCCTTTCTTGTAAACTCCCCTTGCCCTGATCCAGTCCCAGCACTGCCAGCATGATGATAGCTCTGTTTCTAACATGATTGGAGGGCAGTCCAGGGGGACACTGCCAGTGAATAGCTGAGTGAGTGTGTGAGTAGGGACTTGACATGTATTCTGCTGTAATTAGACATGCCCTAAATTCACAGCATTTTAAAATGACAACTGCTCTGCTTATAAATGCCTCCTGTTGTGCCTACTATCCTTCTTTGTAAACATATTTTAGCTTTCTAGAATTCAATGCCCTTATCCGTCTTATGTATAAAATAGTACAGAAAAAAATGGACACTCAAGATAAAAAAAAAAACAAATCTGTAACATGTGTGCACACAAATGACCTGACAGAGTTTATAATTCATTGTGGAGAAGAGCTCTGTTTTTTACTAAAAAAAGGCCATAACCACAAACACAATCTGCATCTTTTGAATCTTTTTTAACACGTTACAATAGTGTTGAAAAAATAGTTCTTAAATATTTTCATTATGCAGGCATTTCAAAAGTTATATTGCCCCTTTTTGTAAGAACTGTCAAAGTGAATTTCAGTTTATTATTTGCAATATATTTTAGCTAATAACAGATTAGTTATAACCATAAACCCTGTAAAATTAAAAAATGTAAAAAATCTTAGTTTGATGTTATATTTTGTTGATATTTACATGTTCATTTTTGTAGGCTAAGAAAAAAAAGATTTATCTGTTTTGTTGCTGCTTTTTTCTTTATTTTGTGAATCAGCCACTACACTTCTTTACCTGCTAAAATAAGAATATAGCATCAGTTGATTGAGATACATTTGTAGCTTAGTTCAATTTTTTGATTGACCACAGTGGAATATCGATCAGAATGACAGAAAACATGACAGAGAGGGTTGGTATTCTTGGTTTTCTGAATTTTTTTTTAATTTTTTTAATCAGAGGGTGTAAAAAAAGTACCAGTGAAGGATGCTAGTTAATAATGAATTAATGAAATAACTGTTAATTCAACTTAATATTTGTTCTTACCTTTTGTTTTGTAATTTATTGTGCTTTAACTGCTCTTACAGCAGCACCCTCTTCAGCAGATGCTGCTCTAGTCAACCGTATATATGGCCTATGCCCAGACCCTTGTCACAGTTTATCCGTCATCAAATCAACTTTTTATGCCATAGTTTAAGCATTACTTATTTATATCAGATGTAAGAGGATCAAGACCATGCTGTGATGGCTTCTCTGCAAAAGGCTGTGATTGATTAGTAACATTTTCTTTCGTGAATCAACAAATGCAGCAACACATAAAGTCCATAAGGGGATGGTATGGATAACAAGTTGACATGTTAGTCTGTGACCTTACCAAATGCAAATCATAGATTTGGCAATTCATTTTAGACTTTTGTATTGATGCAGTTGTTTAGTTGCGAAGAAAAGTAATGTCCGTTTCAATTGGGGACAGAGACTGTGTCAAGGGTTTTCACTATTGGGCAAACTGTCATATATTACTTTCTTGCTGCCTTGGCTTAGGATTCCCAAGTGTCATATTTAATGTCTGTGGCTGTCTTCCCTTTCTAATGCCTCAGAGACGTTGTTGCCAGTGGGTGTTATAGTCAACACTTGGACTTCTGATTCTGATTCTTCTATCCTTCAGCTTGTCTTTGAAATGTTTTCTTTGCACTCACCCTGACCGCTGATATTATGTAAATGGACTGACGGGATCCAAAAAGGCAGACACTCGACAGGCATGCTGATGGCGCACCCAAGTCTGGCACTCTTGAAGTTACTGTACTTTGACTTGTGTTATAAGACGATGTATTCTGAGCCTGAAAGGACTTGACTTCAAGGTCATAGTGAAGCCAAAATAACGCTTTAAAATTTTTAATCTACCCTTGAGTGGATGAAGTAAAAATAATAACTATATATATTTTTTTATTTTTTATTTTTTTTATTTTTTTGGGGGGGGTGTATCTTTTTTGTATAAGATAATTGTCTTTGTTTCTCTAATTTTGTTTTATTTCTAAATGCTTTAAAAATCCATCAGTGTGATAACAGTAAAAACTTATATTTTCCTTTGCCTGTTTTAAAGATTAGTTTTACCAGATTGTTTTTAGACTTTCTTGTAAAGGGACACTAATGCACACTGAAATGATATGCATCAAATCTTCATATTGATTGAAATTAACATGTATGATACAATAAACTTTATCTGTGTTTGAATGGTTCTTTTGTGTATTTAGGTCCTTTCTTTTATTCCATTGTTTGTGACATAGTTTTAATGTGGCTTTTTTATTTATCAGCTCAGACATTTTGCATTCAAATGTTTCCCCTTTAAGCCTTTCTATAATAACTTTTTAATACATGTTTTTTTATAAAAAAAAACAAAAACAAAAATTGTATGAGTGAAGCTGAGATCTGCAAAAAAATGACATATCATCCTAAATTACAGAGCTTTGCAAAAGTGTTTGGTATAAATACTTTTGGAAAGCTCTTTAATTTACAAATGTTATGTCTAACTTTTAGTTATGTGAACTTTGCTTATAAAAACATTACATTTTGGACATTTCTCGTGACTTTAATTCTTCCTTTTTACCACAAGAGATTGCAAAAACTACATGTGACAGATCTCTTTTTAAGAACATCATAGAAGCAGATTTTTTGTCAGTTGAAAGTAATTAATCAGTATTTAAGGACAAATCTAAATAAAGATTAACGATTCTGAATTCTAAAAAAACAAAAAAAAAATGTTATTTACCCTAATAAGTGTCTTGGTATAGGTTTTTGAGATTAATATAAAACATAACCCAAGATAACCACTTTAGTTCCTCTATTCTGTAGTGGTTTAAGTCACTGACTTTAATATGAGGAACTCAGATTTGAATTCTGGTTATGGGCTGTGATGACTCTGATATGAATTATCAACTTTCATTACCCAAAATTAAAAACTTGGAATATCAGTGTACATTATGCAGGAGAAATATCACTAGATGTATTTAGTTTTTCATTTATGTTCAGATAAAAGGGGAAATTATCTTCTTTGATAGATTTTTTATTTCTTTTTTGTGGTTGACTTTGTCGTAACTTTGGCACTGCTACATGGTATACCTCAGACCTTTGGGTATATTTGTCAGGTAAAGCAGTGTCATTTAAAAGAAAAGAAAAGTTAAAAATATTTTCGGGGTAAAAGCCAATATCTGTCGTTCCATTCCAGTTCCATTCTTGTATATACAGTATATCTTGCATTGTGACTGGTCAGTACTAACACATAAACAAATTAAAGCTCTAAGTTTAGACATAACTAACAGTTGTTAAACTCATGTCATTTGAAGCCTAAGTTAGTTTTACTTTCAAGATTGCCCTTTAACTTCATTAATCTTTCCAATAATTCTGACCAGCCTCCCAGTCCCTACTGAGACATCACTGTACCATAAGACTGCTGCCATTGCCATGTGAAGATGGGTTTTCTCAAGGTGAGTGCTAATGTTCATCATGGTCTAAAAGTTCAAGTTTGGTCTAGTCTAGCAAGAGGGTTATCTTTCACATGTTGGTTTTGTCCCCTATTTGGCTGAGATGATCCTACAGAACATTTCTTCTAATATTGGCTTTGTTCTTTCCACAGAAATTTGTCAAATTTGTTGAAAGCGTAACTGTTCATTTATTCACAAGTGGACTTTTTAAACTAATTAGGTGACCTCTTGAATTAGTTTCTGCTATTGCATTTTATTAAGTAATATCAGAACAATATGTAGTGAATTGAAATACTAACGTCCTTTTTTATAGATTTTTATAAAAAAAAAGAAAAACATTATTTTCCATTATTTTGTTATAGTACATCAACTAAAATCCCAACAACATAGCAATATATTTCAATTGACACTGCAATTTCTCTGCTATGTAGACATACCAAAACATATTCACGCTAAGCTGTAGAAGCAGCAACACAAGCATTTTGAGATCATTCTGCTGCAATGAAGCTCCCCAACTAAGCTGAAGAAATCTGTTACAACAGAGAATACGAAACATTAACACTCAAATCAAAGTGCCTTATACTGTATATTTGCATCCCTTAAACCTTTTCACATTTTCTCTCTTTGCATATTTCTTCAGCTTAGTTGGGGAGCTTCTTTGCAGCAGAATGATCTCAAAATGCTTGTGTTGCTGCTTCTACAGCTCAGCGTGAATATGTTTTGGTACGTCTACATTGCAAAGAAATTGCAGTGTCAATCGAAACATATTGCTGAGATCAAAGTTCAGACACTCTACCTCTCTCCTCCCATTTTCCTCAGACCCAGCTTTACACTGGGGAGCAAAACAAGATTGAAATGTTGAACAACTATTGACACTGTGCCATTCTATTTTTTTCTACCTTTTCTTCCCTTTATCACCCAAGTAATACTTTTCATATTCATGAAGCATCACTTTGTAATTTTTGAGTCCCACACGGTGAGAGCGTTCTTCCTGCCTGACAGAACTAAGGGTGTTGTCAAACAGTGGGACCACACGGTGCGAGTGGAACGTGACCGCTGAGGATGAAAAATCAAAACTTTTCTGTGAAATTGCATTACAGCAACCAATTAGTTATTGTTTGTGGTTGTGACGTAGGTTAAAGGACTAAGCTTTTTTCAGTCACAAGGGAATATACAGAAAATAATGTTGACAAATTATGACAGAAGGAATGCTCTTAAGAGTTTTTTAGGTGGTTTTGAAATAAGCCATAATTAATTTTGCCCTAGACAGACCCTGGCCAGTTGCTGCCTCTCCCCAGCACTGGTGCGCTCTGTCCATCTAGATATAAGAAAGAAACCGCTGAACTCAACCGTCATCTAGACGCAGCTCTGGATGAACCAAAATAGACTACTTTTTCAGTGCTTCTAGTGCTTTTCCAAAAATGTGTGGTTTTTTTGTTTATAAAAATAATCAATAACAGTATAACATTAAGTGATTTCAATATAACCTATGAGAAGTGCAGTATATGGAAGGCACTCAATTTCAAGTCAGTATTGTGGAAGTCTAAGACAATGCAAAGTGGTTAATTATGTGAAAGCTGCTTTAAACCAATGTAGACTAATTCTTTGTTCTTTGACCATAATGTGTAGAATCCAAGAAACATTTTTTCGTGTTTGCTTTGACTTCAATGAGCCTAAAGAAGTGTTTATACTTTAAGTATAGGAACTCAATCATTGAACCAATCAACGCATTATATGTCTCTAGTTACAGTAACATTGTGTTTTATTGTATGTAACATAACTGTGTTAAATAAAGAAAACAAATGTATTTGTTAGATTACAATGTCACTAAAACAAATCCCACATTATTAGCTAACCATTACTCCAAGCACTGACCCCTTAAAGGGGGGATCATTAGGATCCATCTCACCCACTGACCATCTCAATAACTTTTTTTATCTTTCAATTAATCTTTACTTGGTGTTCTAATCTCATACAATGTATGCACTTTCTCCTCAAAACATGTATAAAGCATCCTAACTTGCCTCTCTAACATTTCCTCTAAGCTGCCAAACATTTCTTGTTCCTATTATTTTTCTTACTTTCCAATCCTGTCTTTTCTGGTCAGTGTCAATAATAATATTGGCATCTTCAGTTCAGTCATGACAATCCGAGCCTGCTGCCATTTGAAAGTACCACTGTTTCCAAACCACATATAATATCCACTAAGCTGTTTGTTGTGCTCTTTTCCTTTACAGGGTGTGCCTATGCAGTTACCTCTCCATAGCTAGCTCCTATCAGCACCTTATTAGCAGAACTTCCTGAGGAGCTGGTACCAGAAGGACGGGATCAGACCAAACTTCAGTCCTTGAGGGCTAGTATCCCACAACTTTCAGATTTATTTCAGCTTCAACACACCTGACTCAAATGTGAGCTCGTTAGCGAAGCTAATGAAGTAGTTTACCATTTCATTCAGGAATGTAGGGTTTGATTTGCTTACTATTATTCCTCTTCTCTCTAAAACAAACCTAAGTTTGTTTTAAGTTGTCCTTCATCTCTCTTTATGTCTGTAATCTGCAAAAAAAGAGTCTAAGGAGCTCCCGTCGAACCTTCTATGTCAACCGTTAGTTTGTAAACTAGAAGGGGTTCAAAGTTGGTCCCCTGGGTGACCTCATCCCTAATTTAAACCTATTAACGACCAGAACTGCACACCCAACCACTGTGTCACTCCTGTCCTGTACTATCCTCATAAATTTTTTGACACACCTGACTGGACTTACTCATGAAGTAACACCATTACTCTCTAGACAGAATCCAAATAGATCTTTAAAGACAAAGCAAAGCTCATTCAAAAGCTCTTGGTACTCTTGTACAAGAACTTTAAAATGAAAAAATGCATTGGTTCTGAACTGAAATCATCAAAAAAAAAATTCTTTATTTAT
>JAUZNJ010083429.1:0-14412 GCA_034780135.1 Jordanella pulchra | reverse complement strand
TGGAAAGTGACCCCCCCCCCCCCACACACACACACACACACACACAGGACCAGGTTATTTGTTTCTTTGGTGATTAAAATTTCTATTGGTTTCTTGTATTTACTTATGTTGTAACAGAAACACCTGCTCTACTGATCAAACATTTATTACTGTGACTAAAATCTCTACTAACTGCCCTGTGGATCAGATATAGTAACACACAAAAAAAAAAACACAATTTCCTCATAATTATGGCTTAACTTTGACAAGTGATAGATAAAATGCACTGGTGTGAACCCCTGGTGGTCTGACAGTCTGACAGATTTGTCTTTTAGCTTTAAACAAACAAAAAAGAAAGAAGGTGGGACATAAAGCAATTAAACCAGATCAGGGATAAGGAACTGGAATATCTAATATTTCATACTCTCATTGATTAGTTTTTTAGGTTTTTTAACCTTCTCCAGAAGACGCTCTTCAAATTCTGACTACATTTTGTCCACAAAATGGTGCAATTCTCAGCTGATCCACCTAGTGTCCCTTACAAAATGGTTTGCTGTGACTGCCGTCTTTTGCCAGGTAGTTTATTGTACGACAGAAAAAAAAAAAAAAAATCAAAAACGTCTAATAAATATAATTAATGTTAAAACTATAACGGATATTGCTAATACTAGAGGTATGTAAATGAATACAGGCACTGCTCTACTACGTCAAAACAATGTGAAAAAAGAAAATACAAAATTTCCATGAGTTGGTTACTTTTCAAGAAGTTTGAGTTCACTCCCTCATTCTTAAGGTTAGGATTCAGATGTAAGTCATTCTGTGAAAGATTACAAGCTTTGCATGAGATAACTTCATTGTTATTTCTGGAATGCTGAAAGGTACAAACATCTTCAAACGAGGTGCTTTGACCTTTTAGCAGAGCAGATCTCCCTATGAGATCCTTTATATAGACTGAAGCTTTAACGGCTTTTTTCAGGAAATAAACTCGCCAACTTTCAGTTATTAGATAAGATTCTTTAGAGGCTTTTTTTGGACAAATTAACCACTTGATGGTCGGGTTAAAACATAAATGCTATTTCTAAGACCTGTAGATTTTCTTCGTTGACTTTGATTCCATTCAACTTATTTGAATTTGGTTGTGTGGTGGGAAAATGGGCAAGCACTGAAATCATGTATGTTAAGCTCTGCTATGTTTTGCATAGAAGAAAGCAATATGACAAGAAAGCTGAATAAAGATAGTTGTGCTTTCAAGTAATTCTTTGTTTGATCATGTCTTCAGAAACTTGTGTTGTCCGTTTTTTCCGTACCTCTTTGGATGGCTTCCTCAAGACGTCCCCAACACCTCCTCCACTCCTCAGGCCGTGACTAAGTACTGTGACAATGCACATGAGTAAGGAGTCACACGTTCTCTCCTTGTCCTCAATCACCACTGATGGCTGGACGGCAATGGAAGCTATGAAGGGTAAGAAGATGTTAGATTTTTACATACAAAATCATCACAGATCTTTTAAGGTAACTTTAGCATCTTGTATTACTGTATTAATGAGCATAAGAGCATATTTAGCATTATTTATCCTTCTTCTCTCAGTTGCAGCCTTTGCTTTGACGTCTGTCAGGCTTCCATGCTTACCCCAGTATAGAGACTCCCCTTGTCAAGGTGTTCACTGACATTTGCATAAGTGCAGACTGTGGAAGAACCACAGAGCTGGTATTATTGGACCTTAGTGCAGCATTCAACTACACTGATCGCCCCTTTCTAATAAAGCGTCCGGAAAATCTGGTTGTTCTTTCTGTTATAGTACTCAGTTGGTTTTAATAAGACAGGGCCTTTTTGTGTCACCAGGTAACTGTGCATCGGAGACCACAAAACCACACATTATGTTCCCAGGGTCCATTTCCGGGCCCCTCCAATTCAGCATCCACTTACCCGATCTTAATAAACATCGTCACAAGCTATGCATTATATTGGCATGGATGAGCCAACATTTTCTTCAGTTGAATCAAAGCAAAACTGAATTAATCATTTTTGGACTAAGGACTATCTTTTCTATCTAGGACTAGTTTTAGTGTCTAACTATATTTATAAATGTATTTATATTTTTTTTTATCTGTCATTTTATTATTGCTTTCTTTAGTTATCTTACAATGTACTCTTCCCTGTTTTCTTGTCTTCTATGTACAGCACATTGAATTGAGTTGCGACTGAAATGTGTTATATAAATAAACCTGCTTTGCCTCGAAGGGTGTTGACAGCAGGACCTCATAGTTACAGGTGGTTTAAAAAAAGGAAAGAAAAAAGATAAAGTTTCTCATGTTCCAACTCTATGTGGAAGATTTAGGCTAAATGTCAGCCAATTTCAGCAACCAGTCAATATATGAGTGCATCAGTGTTTTAAAGTTCATTTATATAAATAGTCGATTATTTATTTAATTCTTTCAGAACTAAAGTTATATGGGAAAGTTATATGGGAAAACTTAAGTAGGATTGCATATTGGAGAAAATCCCATACTGACAATAAAGGGTTTAAAAGCTTAGGCGAGGTCAGGGGCCAAGCAGTTTGGGGATTGGATATGGGTGACTGCTCAGTTTTAGGGTGCTGCATGTGTTCGTAATTGAACAGTTTTTTTTCAATAAGATTAGTCATTTCTAAAGACTTATTGTTAGGAGTCAGAGGCTTTCTGAGTCACCTCTGGAAAGACTATCAATCCACTACTACCTAATGGTTCTTAATCTTTGACCCCTTCACCTCAGATCTGAGTTTCAGGTCTTAGGCCCTTCAAGCCCTCTCTCACACCACGAGGGATCCAAACCCCTGACCTTCACCAGGTGGCCCAGTCTGCCTAAATCTGATGATTGTTCAGCTGTGCTGATCTCAGTGACTCATTTAAAAAGTAAAGCCATCTTAAACAAACATACTGAGACGTGCCACAAGGATAACCACACAAACACTCAGGAATCCCACACATGCCCCAACATGTGGCTTTTAACCTAACAGGATCCTTGAACCTTATCAGCCCCCTTCAAACATGTTCATACTTTTCATTTTTGTTAACGTACCATCCATGACAGCCTCTGTTGAACAGTTTTCTCCATTTTCCTTCTGACACACTCCGCCCGAGAAGAACTCTCCAATCATGCTGGCCCCATGCTCTGTTCAGGAACAGAATATGCATGATTATGCAGCTAAACAAGTTGTCACATTTTCTTTGTAAAATGTATACAGATCTGAACAGAGATGTTGGGGCTTCTTGGGCCTTTTGACATATTGTCCCTTTTCTCCCACCAAGGTACAGATTTTATTGGGATTTAAGAAACTAGACTTTTAATTGACAATGATGCAAGCAGGTTTTAACTGTGGAAAAATTCTGAAAAATGTGGTGTGCATTGCTTTCTGTACAAATGTCAATAGTTTGTAGATCAACCATTTGCTGCAGTTACATTCTACCACTTTCCTAGTTTTGAAAATTCAGAAACTGAACTTTTTGCCCTCTTGTCTCTGTCAGGATCAGTAAGAATAGATGGGTGTCATCCATAAACAGCAACGATTACCAAGTGGATTCAGGTCTACAAGCGGCTCAAACTTTTTTTCCCATAATCTCTAATCAACTTCCCCATTCCTGCTTTAGGAAAGCTTCACAGTATGACTCTGCTACCACTGCTTTAGTGTTGGGAAAGGAATTTTTGGGAGGTAATCAGATTCCCACTGAATTTAGGTTTTAAATGAATCTAATAAATTTTAATCTTGGTTTTATCTGAATAGAGAACCTTCTACCCAATGTGTTTTGTGAAAACCAATCATGACTTATGGAAAACTGAAAACAAGACCTAATGTGTTTAATACATTTCCTGTTGAGAGAGATTCCCGTTGCATTTAAGGTATGTAGAATATATTCAGATTATGTGCAATTTGCCTTTTCAATCAAGGAAATACAAAAATCACATTCGATGAAGTTCTCTGAACTTTCAGCTCCAAACATATTTGTTTTGCCATTAGGTTCTTAGAAAACAGAACCAATAATCATTTAATGTCAATTT
Source organism: Jordanella pulchra (assembly GCA_034780135.1). Classification (NCBI taxonomy): domain Eukaryota; kingdom Metazoa; phylum Chordata; class Actinopteri; order Cyprinodontiformes; family Cyprinodontidae; genus Jordanella; species Jordanella pulchra. The sequence goes on along the minus strand of JAUZNJ010083429.1, from coordinate 10,397 downwards.
AAATGTTACATGGGTGAACCATTAGACAAATACAGTTTTTGATTAAACCAAAATATCCCCTTCTTCCTCCTTATATAACAATATAGCCAACTGAATAAGGAAAACTCACCCTTCTGACTGCTTTATAGATGTAATGATGAATTATTTAAGGGGTTAATGATTTTCTGATAAATGTAAATAATTTTACAGTCTTTATGGTGCCTTTCTTATACCAGAACAGTCAGATTATGTGGACAGTCGTGTGTTATGAGGTTTAAATCACTACTTTCTCAGATGATAGGATGGACAGTTTTCTATGAGTGGTTCAAACTTTGGGATATTGTTTTACGACCCAACCATTCTCCAACAGCTTTCTCCGTCTTGTCTGAAGTGTTCCTCGGTCTTTGAGAAGCAATTTTTTCAAAAATGTTCTCTAACAAACCAATGAGGCCTTTACAGAACAGCTGGAGTAATACTGCAATTTAATCACACACACACAGATGGACTCCATTAACTGATCAGACAACTACTGGAAGCCATTGATCCAAGGGCCACAGTTCTGATGAATTTCAACAAAAATAAAAAAAATAAATAAAACCACGAATCAACTTCTTTCCACCTCATATCAAACACAATTTCATCTAAGTAAACCACATAAAATCCAGCAAAACCTGACATTTGTGCAATGTGAAAAGTGTGAAAAGGTTCAAAAGGTGTGAAAACTTTTCTCAAGCAGTGTATTTTTGGTCACAATAATGACATTTTAAACAAGTCCCTGAAAAGGTTTTTAGTTAAAACATACAGCCATGTACAACTCTTTCACTAAACATGGTTTCTTAGACATTCAAGGTATTTCAGTAATGTTGAGAAACCTCCCATATACTTTTGAGAACTTGGGTCAAGCAGGGCAAGTGACTCATGCTTCTGCCTGCATTGGAATGAGATGCAGACCGTTTTAACATACCCAGAGTTTTGTTAGGTATCCTGTCAACGGCCAATATGAAATCATCCTTGAAGAAGATGTATCCCACAATAGAGAAGAGGTAGACGAGGATGAGAGCCAACACGGCAGTCAGGACGATGGAGCGGCCGTTTCGGGTGACGCTCTTTATGACGTTCAGTAAGGTCTCCTCTCGGTAAACAAGATCAAAGAGCTGAGAAGAAAAAGGTTTACAAATGTATTTTTGTGAAATGCCCTGAAAAAAAGGACCGCTTCAAATCTGCATTAAAACTTTTAATGTTTCTGTAAATAGGGCACCATCAATATTAAGCCTATATGGCCTGTGTGTGCGCTCAAATACCAGCAAACTATAGAAGAAGACATGGACAAAGACTCCCAGAGAGCAGATGATCAGGTAGAGCAGGTGGTATAGGAACTCCACATCCATGATCATAGCTTTGTATCCACGTGTGAAGGTCCCTCGGTTCCCAACAAAGCTCATTAGGAAGATCACCTTGTTACATAGCTAGAAAAAACAATGAGCACCTCACATGACAAGGTAAAGAACATCCATTCTGATAATGCTCACATTCATACTTACGTTAAAACCACCCAACAGGAGCAGTGTGGGCTCTAAGCCCACAGAGAAGATCAGGCGCAGGATGGTGGATGCAATCAGTGCCCTGATACCATGAGGCTGAGGCAACACAATAACAATGCCCAAAGACACCAGCATAGCTACCCATAAGAGTGCAGACAGGTGGGGCTCCAGGGTGCCTGTGGATCAGAAAGGAGGATGAGATCAACTAATTCAAGGCTAAAAGTTTTATCTATTCATTTTTTTAGGAATGCAATGGTGGTAAAAAGCTGGGGTAACAGCATGCCAAGATAAAATATAGTTCTGTGATTTTTTTGAAGTATTTGCTAAACGATTGAGTTGGTATCTTGAAAGTTAAATGCAAAAAAACAAAGATTAAAACTTGTTCGTGCCTATATACAAGAAAACCTGCATTAAAAAGAACTGTAAGAAAATGGTGAAAGGACACTGAAGAGGCCCTGCAAGGTTGTCTTGAGGCTACAGGTTGGGACGCATTGTGTCAGGCACATGGAGAAGATAGCAGTGCAATGGCTGAGTGTGTGACTGACTATATAAACTTCTGTGTAGATAACACCATCCCTACCAAAACAGGAAACTGCTTCCCGAATAATAAACTGTGGGTCAGAAATAACCTGAGGCAACTGCTTAACACGAAAAAACAAGTCTTTAAGAAGGGACACAGAGAATTATTGAGGAGCATACAGAAGCAACCTAAGGTCAAGATAAGAGAAGGCAAGGAGGCATACAGAAGGAGAATGGAAAGCAAGCTCCAGCAGAACATTATCAGTGATGTGTGGTCAGAGATGAGGAAGATCACAGTCTTCAAGCAGAAGGATGGTCAGATAGAGCCAATAAACTGAATACATTCTTCAACAGGTGCAGTTCAGGCCCCCTTCTTCACCTGATCTGAACCCCAAAGAGAACCTCTGGTCCCTCATAAACTGTGAGATCTACAAGGAGGGAAAATGGTACACCTCTCTGAACAGTGTCAGAGAGTTGTACATGGCTGTATGTGTCAGGGAGGCTGTGGTGGCTGCTGCTGCACGCAATGTTGAATATAAACAGACTAAGCAACTGACATGATCCATGGATGGAAGGCTTTCGAGTGTCCTTGTAAAGTTATCTAAAAAAAAGAACCCATTCCAACTTCCCGAGAGAACCACACTCAACATGGAGGAAGTGAAGGAATTAAGTGTCTCAGGAGATTATATAAAAAAAGGTAGACTATGAGACCATCTCCGAGCAGCTTGATGTTGTTGTGACTACAGTTGCACAGATTGTTCAGAAATTTAAGATGCATGGGACCTCCCTGGATGTGGCCAGAGGAGGGAAATCAAAGATACTGATAATATAAATGGTAACTTGAATGTTATGAATGGTGGTAGCCTCAAAAAACTAAAGATTAAAGATGTGATCTGTGTCAGATCATACCATCCATCATTGTTTAAGTCAAAGTTGACTTAATGGGAGACGACCACTTGCATAAATTAAAAAACTTAAAAAAACACCATTGTTGAAAATAAGTCATAAAAACACCAGATTGGCCAAACTACATGTTGACAAATCACAAAGGTTCTGGAAGAATGCCCTTTTTTCTGACAAGGCACATCATCTCTATGTTTACAGAGGGAAAATGAAGCAAAAGCTGAAGTGAACACTCTCCCTACTATGAAATGTAGAGGAGGCTCTTATTCTAGGACTGCTTTGTTTCATCTGGCACAGAGTGTCTTGAATTTCTGCAGGGTTTAATGAAACCTCCAAACTATTGAGGGATTCTAGAAAGAAATGTGCTGCCCAGTGTTAGAAAGCTTGGTCTCAGTCACAGGTCTTCCAACAGGATAATGACCAAAAACACACATCTAAAAACACCCAAGAATGGCTTGGTGGAAAACATTAGACTATTCCTAAGTGGGCTTCTATGAGCCCTGACCTGAAGTTTGAGCATTTTGAAAGAAGCTGAAACATGCTGCCTTGTAAAACGTGCCCTTCATCAAACCTGAGATAGCTGGAGCAGGTTGCTCATGAAAAGTGGGCATAAATACCTGATGAGTAGTGCAGAGGTCTCTTTCTCTTTCATTCTGTTGAAGCATGCTTGAAATACAATGTCTGACTTTCAATTTTTCATTTTTATATATTTTTATTATTATTACTTTTGTCACATTCAAGTTATATCTGTGACCACTAAGGGTTTTTCTTTCATCAAATAAGGGGTACCAATTTTTACATTTTACGAATTTGTTCACCTGTATGCACTTGAGAGCCCAGGTGTCTCTGCTAAAAGGAAACCCATTCCTCATAAAACAGAGGTTCCAAAGAAGATTAGTTCAATTCCGTTTTGTCTACACATCAGGCTGATCTCTCTAACCATCTCCTGTGTTAGATATGGGTTACATAACCTTCTGCTGGCTATAAATAGACTCAATTTTATCCAAGGTACAGCTTTGTACCAGGTTACCTAGGAGCTAAAACAAGCAGCTGTGAGGTAAAACACAGCATCCGAGGCCAATGATCTCCCTTTTCGATGATTTTCAGACATGGTAGGTTCCACACCAGTGACTTCAACAATATTTCCAAAGCCTTCTTTTTAAACTACTCCCCCCTGTGTGTTTTCTGAAACGATGGTTGCAGTCATAGCCCTGGATCAGCTGACTTGTATAAGGCCAATCTAGATTGGTGTGTCACAGGGGCTATGCAGCAATGTGGTTAGTGTGATCAGTCAGCTGTGGGCTTAAAACAAAACAAAAACAAGTTTTTATCCAGCGAAGATTAAGGAGACTTATATAATTTCAATTTGAAACTTTAGCCTGGACCTCAACAGGTTTTACAAGATTGCTTCCCTTTGTTGCTACAGCATTCATATTTTAAAAGATGGTTTTGGGATGCAGCTCTCAGATCGATAGGTTTTTCTTACCTTATAGATTCAAAAAATAGTGGTTATAGAATAAACTGCTTCTGTAAATCATTTGCTGGGCACAGAAGAGGATAGTAATAGGATGGGCTTCAAGTTTGTAAGACATCTAGACACAACAAATCTTCAGTTTTCATTATTTTTAAGATTATTATTCTTTGACTTGCTCATACAATAATATTTTACAAGGGATCAGTCTTACTTGATGGAAATGGAAACCATGTCTAAACAAGGGGTGAACTGAATACCCCTGATATATTGCAAACTGTAGAAAACTCAAAACTCTTCTTCAGTCTCCTGATCCAGATTACCCTCTACAATGCCTTGCAAAAGTATTAATTGTCACTGAAGTTTGTGGCTGTAACCTAAAATTATCTTCTAATTCCACATTTTCTTATTTTATGAGATAGCAGTCTGCACTCGTAAAGTGGAGGTAAAAAGATACACTGTTTCAAAATGCTTTCTTTTAAAATGGAGGCACACATTTCAGCAAATGTATATCTTTTATAACAGAAAGATTTCAGATTGTCTCCAAGTAACAAGATCTCTCTCTTTTGGATACTGATTTAGGTTGTGGAAAAGGTTTACAAAATTATTATTATTTTTAAATAATAATTTAAAAGGCAAATATGTTTTGTTTGACATTTTTAGACTGGGTCACTTTAACCAACAAAAGTGACTCAGTCTATCAGATAGAAAACAACATTAACAATAATAATAATAACTGAATGCCTTGCTATTGTTCTAACCTTTTAGTAAATTGTTACTCGCTGTGCAACAATAATATAAACCTTTCTCTGACTTATACAAGTAAGGTTTGTGTTTTTACATAAGTGAGGTTATAGGTTCTAGGTTTAACCTTTTAAAATGGTTGGTGGTACTGTGACAGGAAACGTTTCAGACACAAAACTTAGATTGGATAACCACTGAAGTTTTTACCAGCTCAATATAATAAAGTCTAGCAACACTGAAACAGAAAGACTTACCTTTGCTACAGAAACGTACAACGTACTGTGAAAAAGCAAGAGTTGCGACTATGTTTGCATCAGCACTGTCACGTTCCTGCAGAGTGCTGCAAGCTCTATTTGCGTAATTTAACTGGCATCAGTTCAGCTTCCACAGGCAGAATATAGGCAGAACTACTTAAAAGATATGCTGAAGTTATTTTTCTTTTTTTTAATAAAAGTTTTTAGATTCAATTTACATTGTTCACATATCAAACTATGTCAGGTCATGGTTATTTTTACTAGAGGTTAAGAAGCTAATATTGATATCATTAGAAATATCCCCCCCAAAAACATCTTTGGCAAAGTGCAAAGGGTTTTTTTTTCTCTGAGAATAAATAGACACTGCAGCACAAGTAAAGGAGGAGGTTTTATATTTGGTTTAGTTTGAGTTCACTTAATTTATTTTGGTCTTAATACTTGATAAACAAGTATGACCAGCATAATTTCGCTCCTTATGCAAATATAACTCTGTTCTGGACTGACTGAGCTCTTTGGAGGATCCTTTAAAATTGAACATCCCACGATGTTTGTAAAGCTAAGAAAACAACCTCCTTTTTTGGTCTATTCTCTATAACTGAGGAGGTTCAAACAAAAGGGGACCTGACTATTTGACCCCAGCCAGTACAATCGAAAGTTTATGCAAACAATGCGAGTCTTCTCTTTGCCTTTGGACAATAGAGCCCCTAATGACTGCGGCATGTCACATCTCTAAAAGCTCTGTCAGGGCCAGAGGGAAAAAAAACAAAAACAAAAAACAGACAGACTCCAGAAACATCATGTAAAAACATGTTTAGGTTGGTCTCTTATTGCCTTTGTGAATAATTGCTTGTCATGCTGATCTGGCGGCACTCAAACAGCTCCATTTCACTTAAATTACTTCTGCTAAGGTAATCAGCTGGACCTTCTGACACAAAAAGCTTTTTAAATCTATGTCTCAAAGCTGTAAGACTTAACCTGGAAGACCAGAGGTTATAATCATTTCAGTCCAATGTCTGAATGATCTCTGTGCTTGTGGCTTTTGGTCTGCAATGCATCTGATGGTTCACTTTTGAAATAGTAGTGTTCCTCAAAAACATAAAGTGAAATTTAAAGACTATTGATTTTATATGCGAGATGCGCTAAGACCGATTGTGTTATTTGGCCAGACATTTTTCTGACATTACAAAAAAAACTCAACCTAAAAATGTCCCAATCAGAGGATTCTTTAAAAAGTACTTCTACTTTTCCCCCCCCCCAAGCGAAGCTTGAAGAGTATACCTTGAACGTAGCTTTTAAAGTTTCAGGTTAAATCAATATAGAACACTCTACCATAGTTTGCCAAAATGTTATATTTTGGCAAAAGTAATAAATGATTTTCTGTTTACATTAGTATGGCCCAAGACTTTGTAAGCCCCTAGATGGAATTGACCAAGTTTCAGTATGAATACACCTGCTAGCCCCAAACCAGTCACTAGCATACATATTACCAGAAATAAAACTATGAACTGTAAAGACATCTGAAATGTATCAACAACCCCTAAGTGGGTCAAACAAAAATTAAACTTGATGCACCACTGAACACAGGCCATTTTTCTGCTACTAAGTTGATAAGTGCATTTATGAGAAGAAGTAACCGAATGGGAGAGATTTTAAACTTTATGATACTGTTCCCTTATATTATGGTCTTAAAAAAGACAGACCTTGGTATTATTTTAAGAGGTTGTCTTTTTTCTGAGGGAATTTTTTATACATATGCATTTATGCTTGCTAAAAAATGAACATAAATTTAAAGAGTCATGCCCTCACCATCAGAAGTTTCTACATTAATTTGGTAATTATTGTAACCATGTTTTATTGCCATGAGCCTACTGCAGGCAAAGGGCATAATCAGCTGTGGACTTTGAGGGTAGGGCTGAGAGAAGTAGAAGGAAGCCACAATACAATGCACTTTGTCATTTCTAGCTTTACCCTCATATTAAATTCAAGTATAGCCAAAACACCTGCTTTCACTCTTGGAAGTTTCATTAAAGAGGAACAACTTTCTGCTGCTTTACAACTAACCCTAAGGATATTTGTTTGTCAACTAAAGCAGGAAAAACAAAACAAATCAGAGTTCATAGCGACGGAAAGAAAGGGACAGAATTACATACAACAAATGCAACTAGATGGAATAATAACTTAATCATTCTTTTAAAAATAAAGAAGATGTAGAACTGGTCTTATTGATTTTTCTTTAGCTCTTTGCTGGATAATGAACATAAAGGAATCATCTTTGAACTATGTGAATTTAACTTGGATCTAGATCTTGTTAAGACTGAAAATGCGTAACACTGGTAACAGGTTAGGGAAACAATCCAGATGTTTTTGTAATAACAATGTAGTCTAAGATCTATACTTTAATCTTGGATTACATGCTTATTACATCACTGCCTGTGAGGAAGCTAAAAAGGTGTGAGGCTGCACCCAAACCACAAGCATGCAGGAACAAACCAAGTTCTCCAAAAATCAAAGAATTTGGTAAAAAAAAACATCTATTGCATGTCAATGACTTGCATAAAATGTTTTAAATCTGTTAGTGTAAAGAGCCCATCTACAACACCAACTGTCATGATACTGATGGGACAACTGCAACGCTGTAGAATAACTTATACATCACATGGAGTCTTCTGCTCCACTCCTGACCTCAGCAATAGTTGCTTGTGTCTTTTCAAGTTCCTGTGTTGTAATCTCATTGTCACACTCATTGTGTTAACCACAGTGCACTGAACAAATACACGAAGATCAAAAGCAATGCTATAAGAAACAATCTGTTGTTCTCCATAGAAGAAAAGGTTGATGAGATGGAAAAAGCAACAAAGAACACACTTGTGGTCTAGTCTCTTGATGTGCAACATCGCTTGACTATTAGAAAAAAAAAAAATAAAATGTCCAAGTTAGACAAAAGCAAAAGAAGAGAATACTGCATTAAATGTACTCTATGGCCATTATCAAAAGACAGTGTGACAGGGTATATATAATATCATCTCCAGATGGACTGATACTTTATGTGTTCGCGTTTCTTCATTTGACAAACATAAACATCACAGGATAAGCCCACATCAAGTAGTGTATAAAATTGGAAGATAAATGTTCAATCATAGAGGATTTCATATTTTTGTTGGGGTTTTTTTGTACATACAGTTATATGAAAAAAGCTGGTTTAGACAAACAGCCTTTAGAGGTACCTTCGTTTTCCAACTGTGTGTAATATAATCTCGGTAGAAACCATGCAGTTCTGGCCTCAGAGGTTTCTTAGACAACATCAGGTTACAACAGGCATCTTGAAGACAGACAGATGGCTTGTTTCGACCCTCTCTAATATCAAAATTTGTACATTACTTTACTTGTCTCCTTGAGAAATAAATGAACTGGTGATTCTTTAACCAATGACTTTGCTTTTCTGCATTAGATCATCATTTGCTGGTGTTTTGTTACCATGATGTGGTGGTCTGACCATCCCTCAAGCTTGTGTTTCAAAGTTTTAAGCTTTAGAAGCCCTGGAAAATATCCTTTGTATTTTTTGTCATACTTCGCCAACATACGGAATGATGGTATTCTGCCTCTTCTTAACTCGTTCAGTGGACTGAGCTTGAGGTTTGATACAATCCCAGAGGCATTAATTTAGGCCCAGTTAGGGCATCCGCAGGTCTGAAGAGTTTTCTCTATGAGTCAGTGTTTGTCCTTTGCTTCAGCTCTTGTCTGGACTATTTTTGGCTCAATGCAGCCAAGTTCTGATGACGGATAGTTTAAGTTCCAGTAGGTGGTGAGGTTTAAAAAGAAGGTTCTCAATGTGTTGCTTTCTCAGAACTCATGCTTCCACCTTTCTCATATACACTAGGAAGTACTACATAAGCAGCAAAAACGAACGTGTCGTGACTGACATCTTTTCACATGAACTTATGGTTGTTGTGCACCAAGTTGATGTAATCAGTTTGACAAAACAAGTTTATGTATATAGCACATTTCAGTGGCAAGACAATCTAAAGTGCTGTACATGAGAAAAAAGAAAAAGGAAAAACAGTGGTATAGAGGTTTCACAAAAAATAGAAAGACTAAAATATCATCATTAAAAAAAGACGATTATAAATATACATTTACACACGAAAGGACTAAACTTAAAAAAAATGTAACAAAAGAGACTTGAAACCTAAATGTTTAGATGGCACAGTCAAAGGCCACTCGAAACAGAAATCATTTTACTCTGGATTTAAAACAACAGTGTTTCAGCGCTTTTGCAGTTTTCTGTGAGTTTATTCGTTGTTAGTTGAGCACCAGAACTAAACGCCACTTGTCCCTGTTTGGTTTTGGTTGTAGGTATGCAAAGTAGATTTAGCCCAAAAGAACCAAGAGGTCTGCGTGGTTGATACACTGATGGCAAGTCTGTAATGCATTTTGGTGCTAATCCATTCAGTGACTTATAGACAGAATTGTTTTAATGTCTGTTCTCTGAGAGACGGGGAGCCAGTGTAAGGACTTTAAAACTGGAGTGATGTGCTCAACTTATCAAGCTGTGGTGAGGACACAGGCAGCAGCACTCTGGATTAGTTGCAGCTGTCCGACTTTTTGAGCAGACCTGTTAAGATGCCGTTGCCACAATTAGTCCTTTAATGGCGGGAAAGGCTATAACTTTTTTAATTAGGATTTTAACCCAGGTGTCACCCACATATTTTAACCAGTGACTATGTGTTGTTTCTTTGTAGGACTGTCACACTCTCCTTTCTACTTCTTACATTTAGTTTGGCCACCATGAGTGAAACTAGGGACCACTGGGCATTTCACCTGCTACCTGCAAAAGTTGCCTTTGATTTAAAATATGTAGCAAAGGAGACAGAAAGAGCAAATTAAGTCAGTGATGGGTTTTATTTTCGTTATTAGATTAGATGAGTTTTATTGATCTCACAGCGGAGAAATTCACATGTCACATAATGGCAAAGTAGATAAGAAGGT
>JAUZNJ010083418.1:0-23581 GCA_034780135.1 Jordanella pulchra | reverse complement strand
TTGAGATTGTGCTGGGAGACACAGGAAACCTTCTGGCAATGGCACCTATTGATGTGCCATCCTGGAGGAGCTGGACTACCTGTGCAACCTCTGTAGGGTCCAGGTATCGCATCATGCTAACAGTAGTGACAGTGACCCTAGCCAAATGCAAAACTGGTGAAAGAGAGTCAGAAAAGATGAGGAGAAAAAATGTCAGTGGCCTCCACCTGTAAAACCATTCCTGTTTTGATGGTTGTCTCGTTGTTGCCCCTCTAGTGCACCTGTTGTTAATTTCATTAACACCAAAGGAGCTGAAACTGATTAACAACCCCCTCTGCTACTTACCTGACCAAATCAATATCGCAAAAGTTTAATTAACTTGATGCTATACTCTGATTACAAAGTGTTCCTTTCATTTTTCTGAGTAGTGTATTTTTAGGAATCATCAAATATGCTAACCTAGAAAAAAGTTGAACTACGTTCTGGAGAGTGCCAACATGTACTGCTAATACATATGGATATAGAGTAGCTGTTATTCTCATTAAATAGAAAACAACCGTTTAAAACCAGATTGGACTCATTCTGAAACCTCACCCACTGGTCTGCAGTTGCTCCTCTTTGCCGTGCAGACAGAACTCCAACACTTTGCCCTGCAGGTCAGGCTGCTCCTCACACTCAGAGCTGTTCTCTTTACGCTGGTATCCAAAGTCGCTGCAAACAGTCACACAAAGCCAGGATGACTTCTTATAGTGATAGACTTTCTACCTTTTCCAAAGCTACAGCTTTAAGTGAAAAAATAAAATAGTCAGTTGTAATTTTTTTTTTTTTTTTTTTTTTTTTTACAGAAGTCTGAAATATTTGAAACGCATTCAGCTTGAACCAGCCTCCCTATCTTTGTTTAAAAAGAAAAAAAGCTTTCCCACAGCCTCAATAACCCATTGAAGTGTTTTACGATGGAGCCGGTGTGCTAAAGGTGACACCAGTGTCAGTGTTTCTCTTTTTTTACTTGAATGCAAACAGGATGTGGTTATTTTGGCAGCTTTTCCTGCCACTCCTCCTTAAATTGCTCGTGTGTGTGATTAATAGCTATCCCACCCACAAATCATCACACCTAAGTGGGAAATTTCTTGGCTGCTTTTCTGATTAAGTGTTTCCTGGTTGGTTTTTCAGTTTAAGCGGATGGCCACATCTTGGTAGGTGTGAAGTTCAGCCCCCTGTGTTTTCAACCTAGATCCGCTTTAAACTTTGACACATTTATCTCTGATGTGTCTGCAGTCACTCTTGATCTTTATGATGTTGGTTTTTTCGTTATTAGTCTTTTACAAACAAATGAGGCCTTTGCAGAACAGCTCTTAATACTGATATTCATTTGGTCACAGCCACAAATCTTCTGTTGGTTAAAGTAGATTTCTTTTAGAGAAATCAGAGTGAAGGTTGGATGAAAATGCACAGCAGCCTTTTCAGGTTTTTATTTGTAATCGGTTTGAATAATTATGCATATTTATTTTTCTCTTCATAGTGATAAACTATTTTATGCATGAAACCCTTATTAAATAATTTGGTGGTTGCAATGTGACAAACTATAAAAAAAAGGGTTTTTTTGCAGGCCAATCTAAAGAAGCAAGTAAAATCCAAGCATCACTAAGAACATCTCTAAATTGATAAGCAGCGGTTCTTAAATGGCATGTTCAGGATTTAGACAGAAACTTAAACATCTGCTTTATATCTTACCACAAAAAGTCATCCAGGGTGCATAGACATGAAGTTGGCTGTGTGTTCACAATATAATCTCGTCCGTTCAAGCAAACTGAGTCCTTCCTGAGCCGCAGGAATTTCTCTTTGTAACCCAGCATGCAGCCATCATTGGGGTCACTGATGTCATCAGAGTGGGCCAACCACTCCACATAATCACTATCGTCACCTAGAAACATCAGTTAAGTTTAAGACAATTGTTGAAAACACAATGAATTCACATTAGTAATTATCGGTTTTTTATGTGTATAACTTGCAGCTTCTAGTGAGGAGTTCCCTGAAGTCGATAGTGAAGGAGACCCAGTACTGGCTGAATAAGTTCTCCCTGTAGCCCCAGATGCTGACATTCATGGAACGAGCTCCCGGCTCTGATGCCAGCCCCGTGAAGGAGATCGGCTCCTCAGTGAAGTTATAAACATTCCAGCACTGTCCTTCATCAGTGGAAAATCTGCAAGCAAGGTCAAAGAGGGATAAACAAAAAACTAACAAAAATCAGAATATATAGCACAGGTTGGAGCTCACTTGCATAGATGCATTGATTTTTTTCAATGTTTCTTCTTGATTATATTTGAATTTTCAGCAAATTGCATAATTATAAGTCTGTTTAGAACATGGATTGTTTAAATCCTGCAGAGATTCCTCCATTAAGATCTGAGATGCCAAATATTTTCATAGCAATCTCAAAGAGCTAGAGAAGTAGATCATAAGCCAAGGTTTTCCATTTATTCTGACTGAGTAACTCACTTAATCTTGTTGATAGGTTCGCCGTTGTCCTCCACAGCCACCAACAGCCCTCCTGAGTCCAGCATAGCATAGTGATGGGGCCCCTCAAGAGCCTTTATCCAGGTGTAGCCGCCATCATCGGACACATACACATCTGACTTCAACACAGAGATGGCATCCCCGACACTGCCTGAAGGAAAATGCTCAGAGGTTGAAAAACAATTTTATTTTGTTTAACATTTCTGCAAGGTAATTTCAGCATGACTTTTACCGTGAGCTATGATTAGACCCACAGCATTTGGTTCTGTCAGAGGCAGCATGGGAACACTTAGCCTCATAGCGATGCTGTAAGCTGCATGGATGTGTAGACTGCACTGTAGATTACAAAAGCAACACAATCTCAATTTATTATGCAAAAGTCAAAATAACAATCTGATGTAGAAATCTTCAAAGAAATGTTTTTTTTTTGTTTTTTTTTTTACATAAACACAGCAATACTTTGTCAAAGTATACCTTGTCTGGGTCCTTGGACGTAGCATCACACTTGCTGTTGACAGGTTTACGCAGGGGAAGCCACTCTCCTCCCTGATCAAAGGACACTACCGACTGGACAGAGTTATCTGGAAACATAGAAACAAGGAGAAAGTATTTAAACGAAGCCCAGGAACAAAACAGAAATGCTAAGTAAAAAGGGAAGCTTGATTCATCTAATTTAAACAGACTGATCAACAAAGTGCAAAAGTAGTAATACATTTTTGTTTTTTTCCCCTTAAGCCTGGAAAAAAAAACAAAACAAAAAAAAAACGTCCAACACTGAATGTGTAATTAAATATTTACTGCACACACTTCTATGGGTGTGTAAGGGAGAAGAAATATGTGTGAATGTGTTTTTAAGGACAATCTAAGGGCAGATACACTATTTGGCTGAAGTATTTAAGTATTAAAGTATTTGAGTTAAGAGATGTTTTTTTAAGTACAGGTTTAATTATAGCCACCTTAAAAGCCTGAGTTACATATCTGTGTGATGAAGATAATAATTTTGCTAACTAACTCTGGTTGAGAAATACTCCAAAAGGCTTGTTGCTCAATTTGAGCAAATATTGGCGTAACAAAGTATTAGATACAAGTACACATCTCTGGTTTAGATTTTTACTTCTCTCCACTTCACAATTATACTCTACTTTGTGTTGTAATATCACATAAAATCCCTTGAAAATATCGCAAATTCATTTGTCTTGTGATAAAATGTGAATAAATTTAAGATGTTTGAAGTAAGCATTGTATAATAAAAAGGTACCTTCTGCCAAGATGCTGGTGATAAAGACTCCTCGCAGTGAAGTGACGTTGGTGAAGTCAGTGTCGCCCCCTGTAGTTGTATAAAGGTGGCGCTCCAGTGACTTGGAGTAAACTGTTCCTCGATCATCCGAAACGTAAATTGTACCAAAACCAGTATCTAGGGAAAAAAAAAGAAAAAGAGATCACACAGATTTTTTAGTGACAATGGAAACTGAAAAGTATGTAGGTGCAAAAAAACAAATGTAGAAATGTTTAATAGACAAAAGTGGCAAAAGTGTAGTTTGGCGAATTACATTTTTTATGAACAGGGAATAAAAGTTTTGAAGTCCTAAAGGTGTCAGAAAAACAAGTACTAGCTACATAATTTACTGATGCAAGTTAAAGCTCTTATGACCATCACTTCCACAGGACAAGCACATTTGTACATATTGTGCCATTATAATGATAGGTGAACATCTGCGTTACTGTGTGCTCTGACCTCCAGGCTCATCAACATGCATGAAAACCATATCGTCGTTTGCTGCCAGTATAGAGTAGAACTGCTCATGACCAACAGGAGGCAGCTGAGCCATGTTCCAGCTCTCACCCTGGTCAACAGACACGTGAATCATTCGCAGAGTTCCCTGTTCGAACAGAGAAGCAGAAATGGGAAGAATGTAGATCAGATCAGAGCAAATTAAATTAAACCATACGGAAGTCGATTTAAAGTGTACATATAATTATTCTAAAAGCTTCTCCTTTTTAGCCATCTTCGGTTTTGGAGCTAGCAGTTTGTTTTCATGACCAACATAAAAAAAGTGAGGGAAGAAAAAAAATCACGAGGCAGAGAAGGTGAGGTTGTTACAAAATACACAAAAAAGTGACAACTTAAGAAAAGACCTACTGATGAAATCCCCAGATTAAATTTAAACACATAAAGTTCAAATTTATACATTGATTGATTCAGTGAAAATAAGGATGTCAAGAGAAATATCCGAGTATAGTGGCTTGGATATACATCAATCCTGAAACCCACAAAGTTCAGTCAGCACACAATATCAAATATTTATCAGTATTACAATTCCAACAAATTTAATTATCCCTTCATCGGCTCTCAGCTAAATCCATATTTGGTAAGTTGGGGGACTTTGACCAGTTTTTAAAGCAAAAAACTAAAGTACAATGTTTCTAATCAGTTAACCAGGATTATAATCCTACTTTTAAACATTTTGTTGTTGTTCCAAGCAGCAGACCACTGCATGATGGTGACAGGGCTGGAAATCCCCAGTGACAGCCCCCATAATCCCGCCAGGCTGCTGCCGTTTATAGCGGCCAAAATTAATTATAAACCTTCTTTTAAGTTTGTGTAAAAACCTAAAACACCATAATATTAAATTTAAATATTTTTCACTAGCAGATTTTAACATTTTAGCAAGCCTAAATATGAAACGGTTTCAAATAGCCTATTAATGTTCAAAGCACTTTTCCCTGTACATAAAAAAATACATTCTCTTGGCTTTTTTATGTAGTCCCAGTAGATTTTATTCTTATATGCATCCATCTTTTAATAGTTTTATGCTGACAGTGTTGCAGTAGGAGAGCTCACAGCTTAGATGCAGTGTCTGTCTCCTACACGGCTCCTTCATCAGCTTCTCTGATTGATCAATGCGTTCAGCTGCAAAAATACCAATTTCCCAACTCCACTGCTCAAAATGCACCGTAGGACCTTCCTTGATATAGACTTTACATGTAAACCAAACACCTATGACTCTGAAAACGTATTTGGTGTAAATGCATGGTTAGAGTGGCTTAGGTCATCTATAGCTATCGCTGTTGTTAATTGTCAACTTATTGTTTTCTGAGAAAAAAAAAGAAAAAGAGAACAAAATTTTTGAAAATAAGCAAAAGCATAAGGAGGACAAACCTTTTTTGTCCAATATTAAAAGGTCAGAGAAGTTGGAAAACAAGGCCATGAGACTTGAGACGAACGGTTTCAAACCACAATGGAAAAACTAGGTTTGTATTATGCAAACAGCTATAGCTCCATTACAACCTTAGATCAATATTTCATGGACTCTAAATGAAAGATGTAAAAAGCCATTAAAACATCCATTACTTGTTGACTTCGCATTTTAGTCACCCAGGACTGAGCTTCAAGTCTGAGGGTCAACAAAATTTTAAATGAAAAGGTCTTTCAGCATTAACATTATAGACAATCAGATAAATGCTGCAATAAATGATCCTGGTTCGACCAGCAGGGGCAGCTAGACGTCAAAAGGTGTCAACCCTTCCATTTTACCAAACAAGTGTGATGGAGTCATGCACTCCCTGTGCAAGCCTCACCTTTTTGCACACAATCAGTCTGTTTTTTTTTTCTGGAGGGTTTAATTACAATACAATAATGATTTACTGGACAAGCAATTCCGAGCTTTAAAGGATGAAAGTTTGCTCTAATGGTTAACGGTGTTATGTAGTGATGAAGGATTCTTAGTGTGACCAGCCAGCAGAAAAATTTACAAAGTCTGACCTCAAGTCAACTGATTTCCAACAAGATTTGGAGCAAGATATCTTAATTTATTTTCAGTTTGAAGAGTTTGATCAGCAAGAACTGCTAAAATGAGTTTGTGCAGGGTTATCGTTTTGAAAAGAAGGGTAGGACAGACCTCCAAAGCAAAGGGCTGATGTCGATAATTGCATCAAACTTCGTAAATTTCTATGAACTCGGAGCTGTGTGGGATTTTCAAATGAGCATTTTTTTCCTGGATTGACGATTTTTGTGATACAATTATTAACTCTTTCTTTGGAACAATATGCTACCAGACATTTGTTTCACAAAGTCCATCAAAAATGTAAAACAGGCCGTTATCTATCCACAGCCATGAAGTGAATTGGTGGAAGGTGTAATGACTCGTAGCTCTTTTTTTTTTTTTAAATAAGCGTGATTTTTAATTAATTGTCCTAAGACTGTTGGAATTGACCATTCTGAATGATTTCCGTTTCACACTTTCTAAGATTTTTGGATGGTGTCGTTAAATATTTTTTAAGGAATATGCAAATTGTTTCCAAATATATTCTTCTCGGGGATGACATGAAAAATGATTCTGATTAACAAATTCAATACTAAAAACTTATGCTGCATCTTTCAAAATTCTCTCTTAGGTTCATGTGAGAAGTGCTGTTCTTCCTGTTCAACACTGGTATATTACCTCATCTATTACCTAACTGGCTTTAAAAAAAAAAGTTCATTTTATACTAACCTTTCCAGTCATTACTGAAGCAAAGAGGAAGCGTCCACCCAGGCCAAAAGAGAAGATCTTTGTGGCAACAGTCTTGATGGTTTTACCCAAGTCTGTAGTTCTCCTCAGCTCTAACATTCCCCTATCACCTAAATTATACAAGCAGGACATAGACAAAAGCGCATCAAAAATAGCATTTGAGACCAAATCCATATAAGGGTTGATTGCTTCATCTCACATGAACTTTTGCTCAATTGATATAAATTATAATGGCAGCCTTTTTATTGAATGCCAATATTGAAATAATCCCGTACAATAATATTTTAAAGAGTTCAAATTACATGCATGAAAAATAAAATAAAAAAAAGAATTGGTACATTTCTATTTAACTTTGGGAGAAACTCACTGCAAGATCCATTATGGCTGGTAGTAAAGAAGATGGTATTTTTCTTCCCCCTACATAGAGAGACAGATAAAAGAAGAGATGGTCAAGAATATGTGAGAACAAGAGTTATAAACAGCTTGTTTATTTAGTAATTAAGTTAAGGACAAACAAAATGTTGGACTTGATTTAAGGACAAAACTCCCAAAGATTATCTAGTCGCACATGTGGTCAAACCTCAAAAACATATTTACATTTTTTCACATTGTAGTCACAAACTTCAATCAGGGAATAAGAACAAATAATAAACTAACAAATAATAAACTTATTACTTATAAATTAATCGTTTGTCAGAATATAATTTGCTCCATCCAATTAATTGATAAAGTCTGTAGATGGACCTTCTTTTAGTGTTGTAATGTAGTCACCATTCAAAAGAGGCCCCCGCTGTTCACCTTTAAGTGGACCAAGACCTCAATGGGTGAAAGAAAAATAATCACGGTGGAGTATTCCAGAATACAAATGTGAAATTATCCAAATGGAGTCTGGTGCCGGATGAATTTTCCACTGTTTATTAGCAAAAATACATCATTTCAATAAATAAATTGAGAGGGTGAACTGTAAGTTAATGCACTTCATGGAGCCAAACATTTAACATTAGTAATCGGAACCACCAGTTAAGAAGCACAGCAAACAGCAAAAACTGTCACTCCCACCAATGACCACTGGGCTGCCCTGAAAACAGAGAACTATATTACAGTGAGCATCTACTCTGACCCACACTGTCTAAGACTTTTCAGCTTCTTTTCTACTTGGATTATCTTATATTTATTTTCATCTTTCTTCCTATCAAATCTAACCAACTTATTCATCCCTACAGTAGAAAAGCTCCCCCAACCACCATGTGACCACCTACCACTCTTCAATAAAAAAAAAACCACACATTTACAGGGTACAACTAATCATTGTCCTGCTGTTAGATTCACTTCCCTGAACTTCTGCAGCTTCTGCAGAGTCACCATGAGCCTCTTTTGTGATGAATCCTTCCCCTGTCATTTTAAAAGGCAAGGTATTTCTTGGTAGCTTTGATTTAGCACCATTTACTTTCTATTTTCAGACAATAGAGCTTTGTGAGACGTTCAAAATAAAAGTCTGATACAACAACTCTGCTTTAAGCTTTACTACAACTTTATCCCTGGCCAGTGTGTTGTTGTTCTTCATCTTCATGATACTGTTTGTTAACTAATGGCCTTCACAGAGCAGCTCATTTTATTCTGAGGTTTAATTATACTTATGAAGACTTCATTTACTAATGAGGTAACGTCTAAAGGTCATAAGATACACATGATTTTATTTAGCAGTAACAGAATAAATGGCGACCCAATACAGATACACATAACCCAATTAAAATTATTTTTTGTAAAAAGTATTAAAAAGTATGTGACCCTAAGCTAATAAAAATATGCATGTATAAAAGCACATGCAAACAAGCCTAAGCTTGAATTATGTTTGTGATATGAACAAAATAGTCCCTTTACTAGGGCTGCAACTAACGAATCATCTTGCTCGTCGATTAATTTGTCGATTAAAAATCAGATAGTGAGAGGTTCCTGAAAGAAGATTTTTTTTTACAAAATCTGAACCTGGTGAAACCAAAACTTTACCACTTGAAGAGTTCTGATAGAACATATAGACAAAAGAAAATGTTTTTTTTTTACCCTTATTTTAGTTACTGCTCCAAATGTGTTGCTCTGTCAGCTAAAGAAATGTTTTACAGTCTCTATACACCAGCTAACAATTAGTCAGTTACTAAATTAGTTGACTAATAATTGATTAATCACAATTAATTTGATTCAATGTTTTAGCGCTCGTCTTTACCTTTATCAAAATGCAAAAAATATACAGATGATTAGAACGTGCAAAAAGCTGGAAAGGAGGATATGCATGAAAATATAACTACTTACACCCCATGTTATGGTTTATCAAACCTGAAACTGATTGCAGTGCGGTTTCTGTCTCTATTCTTAGTCACTTGAAAGTCAGCGACAAACTCACAGACACTTATGTGTTCATGGTTCAAATGTCATTTTAGCATGAAGGCATAGGTGTAATGACAGTGCATGTCAAGATACTTAGACTGACAAAAATGTAAATATTATTTCATTTGTCAAGCAATACTATTTTCTTAAACTTCTTGGGACAATTCGTACAACTTAAATGGATCATTCTGGTGTATCCACAGTTAACATCCCCTCCCACGTTAGTTTTGGGAGGCCTCTGTTCATCATCACTAACTGAAGTGTCTTGCCCAAGGAAATGAGTGAGAAAGACGAAGCTTTAGTTCAAACCAATGTTGTTTTGGTTGCAGGATGAACTTCTGCACCCCAGGTCACTGCACTTTCTGGTTCCTACTATTAAACAAAAGAAATTATTTCACTTTTAATCACAATGGTCCATGTAATTAATGGCAGCAGCCATGAATATGAGGATGTTTTTATTTACATTTTTTTTCCAATCCCCCCCCAAAAAAAAAAAAAAATCCAAATGTTCTGTGTTAATTATGTTAACATTTATTGTATTAATATTAGTATTTTACTATGTTATAAATAGCTTCTGTGTGTCTCCATCATATGGCTGCTGTTCACGCAGGTTTGACTTGGAAAACTCTTATCTGCAACAGCTACCTTCACTTTTATTTTATTTTGAAGTTATCTATGAGTAAATGTGATCATTGATAAAGAAAAAAAAAACAAAAAAACATCAGCTTTGTCTTCGGTATTGTTGCTATGGAGAACTTCAGCTAGCTAACAAACGGTTTTCCCTTCCTTTTTTAGAAAACATAAACACTGTAATATTGTCCTAAATAAATGAAACAGGCCGTTTCTGAGGGGCATTGTTTTCAGAAGTTGAAACAATGATTGACTGTTTCTGCCTTCATGTTTGTGCCTTATAAACAGAAAAGGTCATTTCTTTTATCCTCTTCCTGCATCTTTTCCACATATAATAATAGATGCCATCACCGACAACAGGCCAACTAATTACGCGTGTACAAATGTATTTATTCATGTATTTATTTATTGCACGTGCAGTTCAGCACTCCTTATTTGAGATCTCAGTACATCAGGGCCTAAGTGTCACATAACAGCCCTGGAACCGAAACTAAAATGCTTCAAAGTTTACAAAGAGATAAGTAATAGGAAATGCGTTTAGAAAAACAAAAAACAAAATTGGGCCCTAAAAGGGCTTGCCCACCGCTTTGTAATCTAGTTTTGCTTCATGTTGGGCAATTGCAGTAAACTATTTAAATAATTTCAAAATACAGTTAAACCTGTCAAAGTCATAAAGTTTAAATCCTTATTTGCCACCCAAAGTATCAACAAAGGTGATCATGTGAGAATGACTAGCAACTTCAGCATTTCTTAACCACATTGGGTGTAGGGTTTGAAAAATGTTTGTTTAGACGACAGCAGAGAAAATGGGAACTGAACTGTCTTCCTATTCTGAGGCCTAAAACCAGAGAACTGCACCACAGTCTTTAAAAGCTTCTAAACATAAAACTATTGGGGATATTAGAAAGTTCAAACTATTTCTCACCATTTAAAAAGGCACACCATGTTGTGAATCTTCTTCCAGCTCTGTCCAAAATCTTCAGAAAGCCAAAGTTCATTCTGAAAATGGAAGTAAATATTAACTTAGGTTCACACATTAGTTTATAGACTAGATCATAATCCCCAAAGTCATGTTAATAAATAAACACTAAGCAAAGAAACTGAACTGACGATTCATGTTCTTGGGTTACGTCTTTTACCATTAAAAAAGGTAAATATACTATAGAATTACATCACATATGAATAATATAAATCAACACAAAGCATTGGTGCATTCAGTGCTCTAACTCAGGGGTCTTCAACCTTTACAATCCAAAGAGACATTTTTGATTTCAGTCCAGCTAATAAAACTTGTTTTGAGTTGCAAACATAAAAAAAAAGATAACTTGTAATCAATATGTACCAAAGGAGATTTTTGGTTTTTCTAAATTATCACCGTGCTATTTCAAATTATAGGTTTTAAAAGGAAGGAAAAAAAAGCAACAACTTGCAAATATATATTGAATGTGTTACTGAACTTTTGGAAAACTATGCATCAAAAAACCCTAAATTATTTCCCTCTTATAAAAGATCAAAAAACATACTTATGTTATATTTGGAGTCATTTTTTATTTAAAGCAATTAAATCAAATTATTTTTTTAAAATTAGCTGGCTCTATATCATCTTTAGCCAAAGTGATTGAGAGCCGTTGTCAAGTGTCTAAAGAGCCACAGGTTGCAGACCTCTGCTCTAACTGTAGATCTGTACGGGTTCAATTGTTTTACTAACATTTTTATTTTCTCTTTCTTCCACAACTTTAAAAACAGGTTCTATGAAATTAATCCTCATGTCAAATTATTTTCATACCCAGAGATACAGGAAGCAACTAATGCCTTACTTATGGTTTCTACACAGTCTTTATGTAATACTTTAAAAAGTGAAGTTTACATTTTTGTTTTATATTTTATAATAATTAGAATTGTTTACATTTTTAAAAGAAGATTCACTTTACTTATACTTTGCAATAGATAAAACCTGAAGTGTTAATCATTAGTTTGGTAAAACAGAAAGCAGTTCTCACCAGAGATTCAAGCTAGTGACTAAAGGAAGAGGGTCAGTTACAACTTCAGATCTAACAGATCCTGTTACGACTTCAGTTTAAACAATTCATAGTAGTAATGACAGGGCTATTTGTTTACATCTTTCAACATCATTTACCTCTGCAATAGATGGATATTTAACAATAAGCACTTCCCGGTCCCAGGGGGGGGTAAACAATCCATTTAAAATACATATTCAAAAATAGATTAAGAGTGAAAAAAAAAATAATATTTGCTAGCAGTCATACAATATTAGGGCTTTCATGTTATGGTAACAAACCATTACCTTCTTTGCTGTATTTACCAATATGTTATTTCCCTTTGATAAATAAGTGGTTTTATATCCCTTTCAATTCAATTACTTTTGCTCTGGTACCAAAATTTCATTATTAAATCCTTTGGTAAAAAAAAATTAAAAATTGAAACTAAAAATTTGAAATAAGCTGCCCTGTTTCTCTGTGTTTTTGTTGTTGTTTGTTTAGAGAGAGAATATGTTTAAAACTGAAAGCATTATAATTACCCAATTAACTTGGATTTCCTACCAAAGTATGCACTTCTTACCTTGATGCTGAGAACCGCCAGCACCTTTGAGTTTTCTGGGTTGTACGAGATCTGCATTAGAGGATTGAAAGGCAAGTCCAAGTGGGTGAAGGTTTTTCCAAAGTCTTTGGACACAAAAATTCGATACCCGTCACCTCCGGAGACTTCGGCGGTCAGGATCACCTAAAAGCCAGAGTCCAAATAATGCTGTTTAAAACCCATTGCAGATGTTCTCTCCATACAAATAAAAAAAAAAATCAAAGGGATGTAGCTTACTTTGCCTGAATTCTCAGGGCCGATTGCGATACCAAACTCTGTTAATATGAAGGTGTTGTTGATTAAGTTGGTCACATCCTCAAACGACTTTCCATAGTTCTCACTAGCAGAGAAGAAGTTGCAAGAACCATTAGATGAAAATTGTTACCCACTATGCCAACTTTGTAACGGGTACGCTTACGAGACCTACCTACGGTAGAGTTTGGATTGGCCGAATTTTAACATGAAGAAAGGCACCTGAAATGTGGTCAAAGCCAAAATGACCTGCAAAGAATAAATGTTTAACTTTAGGAAATGAGGAGACATCGATCAACCAGCAGTAATATTTCACAACACACACTGATGTGGCAAAAATAGCTGTCAATATTTCAAAGCACATTATATTGCAACCATAGAACCAACCATATTTGATCTAATCCTGTCCTGATGTTTACAACACTTACCCCAGTGCCATCTCCAACCCAGGCCAGCGACACTGAGCCGCTCAGGTCGTTGAACATAAACTGAGGAAAAGAAAACAAGCAGTGGTTGAAGAGCATTTAAGATAGATATGTGAAGAATCTAAAAATACATTATTACATAGTGATCAAGTCCCGCTTCATAATCCAACATGGCCCCTTGCTTATCAAAATAATTAATAGCACAGATTAAATACTCACTTGTCCTTATGATTTAAAACTCAAAAAAACTTTCAAAAACCAATTAGACAAACCCCATTTAGTAAACATGTTAATGCAATATACAAACAGAAGTATAGAAAATATGCTGTTATTAGCTTGTACTACTACAGTAGTTACTACAGTCACTAAATAACTCATATCTTGGTTCTAGTATCATGTACGGTGGCCTACAGGTGCAAACAAGCAGTTAACAATGAAACGAGCTGCAAAAACATGTGATGCAAACTCAAAAACATGCAAATATAAAAAAACAAATGCAACAAAAAGATGCTGCAAACAAAAAATGTTACAATCACTAAAAATAAAAGCAAAAATCTACAATCAACAAAACAAATGCAAACAGAAAATGCAGTATACAAAGAGTGTTATGTTTGCAGCATTTTTCTGTTGCATTTGGTTTTTTGTGCTAACATTTTGGAGTTTTTAAATCACACGTGTTTTTGCAGCTCATTACAGACAATAAAAAAAAAAAATATTAACACTGGACCTGCACTTTCTGGGTTTGTTGAGTTGAAACAAAAGTTATAAAAATAAAAAAAAACATTCTTATCTATTGGCACCGTGACTGCTTGTGACATGCTTCAAATTGATCCATTTTAAATGTAAAAGTTTGGAATTAGAATAGTTTCCACAAATGTCAGGTTTCTGAGTCTGAAAGAAGAGCATGCCTTATTATACAAAAATAATGAAATCCAACAAGCTTTCCTTAAAAAAAAAAAAAAAAAAGTTGATAAGCAAAGTAAAATAGTTCATTATAATTTCTGACAGTGTTTTTTTTTTAATCAGCTGTATAATAGTCTTATCAAAAAGAAACAGTAAGCATGTTTCTACAGTTTGTGCAAAACGCACAGAAATAGATAAATGGAGCTTAGATTATAAGTAGTGATTAGCCTTGTCAGATAAAAAAAAATTAAATTGCCTTTTTTAAGTTGGACTTTGTAAATGTTTCGGATATTTTCAAACCAATCCTTTTGCAATTATGTTATTATAATTTACCTTGCAAACAATAATACCAACATATACACTTTGAGGTGCGTAACTTGCCTATACATATACCGTATTTAAAATAGCTTATAATTTTCACAATGTGCATTTATTTTATAGGCTGGAAGGTTTTTTTTTCTTAGTGTAAAAACAAATGTGATAAAATGAACAAAAGAAAGAAAGTTCCTTTGCCATAAACACTTTTGCCTTCACAGACAAATATAGACCTGCTGCCTCTTCAAGATTATTTTTTTAAACAACAATTAGCAGCCCATTACACACTGTGCTGTGAGCTGTTCATGCAGTAAGCAGGCCCGGTGCCGGAGGGACCTGCATGGTAACCTCTGCGGAAAGAGAAGGCTGAGCCTCGAGGAACTCTTTCAGCCTGAGATTATTGGGGCCAAGTACACAAAGTACTTCATGCAAACTTGATCACATGGCATCAGTGAGCTAGGCAAATAAGCAGCACAGGATTCTTATTTACCCTGTCTTTTTCTTTTTTTTTTTATGTTTCATTTGTGAAGTGTAGATTTGCAAATATTTTATGAGCTGGTCTTCATTATTGGATGCTTTGAACAAAAACACACACGCACACACAAAAAAAACAACTAAACAATTCTGTCTCTGTTACCCTACGCGACTTCCTGCTTCCAAACTGCTTTAACTACCACACAAGCACAGCTTTTTAATTACAAAATAACCAACACATCGTCAGTCACAAGAATTTTCCCTGCCTCAAACTTCCTGTCAGCGTTCAGTCAGTTTTGGATCTCTAATCAGTAGAGAAAACAAATTAATCTCATATGCTCCAGAAGACATATGAATGAGTTGAATACCAGACACTGGTGCAAACTTTTTGGATACATAAAAAAAAAAGGTCTGAATGTCGTTTAACAGGATTTTATTATACTGTGACATTTTTGTTTTTACAGGAAATGCCAGAGTACAAAGGTGACAAACCACAACAGCTTCACATGAGATCTGAATATTTGAGCTTGCAGATATGAAAAAGTTTATTTTATTTCTAATTTGCTTTTTTTATATACCAGCAGGCCCAGCCCAAAATTGAAGGAGGTATGCAGCAGAAGTTACAATTTTAATTTGGATTAGATTTAAATGTCAGCCTCCCCCTCAACTTGAAACAACACATCAGCTCACCAAAACATACACATTTCCTTACTAATAAGCAAAGATTAAGTTTCATTCTTTATGTAACATTGTCAGCGTACCTTGGTTTGGAGGCCATATGAGTGCCTTCGTTTTCTCATATCTCGGGTAGACTGAATATAGGAGTTAATCCTGCGTGGTTTGCTCAGTCTTATTTAAATTATAAAATAAAAAAGCCGATTTTGTATCTGGCATGGACAATACATTAGCCACCTGGTTAGCACCTGCGCAGTATCATCCCTCCATAGGTGGAATGTAATTGTCGGATTACAACCTGAAACAGGACCTGTGATGGTAACTTACACTGTGGGTGTTGTCTTTTAACTTGCTCTGAAACCCTCGGTGCTGTTTGCATGAATCGCCTTGCTCGACACTCCTTCTCCTCCTCCTGTTGTGTTGCGATGCCTCCAGCCACGACGGAAGGGACCTCTTCACGATCCGCGCGGCTCTCTCCTCCACAGCGGAGCGCCTCTTGAACACCGACTGTCCGAGAGCTTTGGACCCAGGCTGGAAATCCAAGCCACCTGCAGGGAGAGCGCAGGCAGCGAACAGCAGGACTCCATGCAGCAGGAGTCTCATCCTGCCAGCTGGTGAAAGCGGCAAAGCGAGAGGCGACAAAAATAAAGGGAAACTAAAACCCTCAAAGCGACTCTTTGTTTATCCTGAGCTTGTTGAGGAATTGAAGGTCGCGGATGACATCAACAAAACAGAGATCGTCCCGACAGCGACTGCACCAGCTTTAAAAACAATGTCCTTTAAAGCCCAAACTGCAAAAAATAAAATAAATAAAAAATAAAAAAACGGAGAATTCGCAGATTTTTTTGGTGCGAAATATCCTGGTTGGTGTTACACCAATTCTAGGTGCTGCTACTCCACGGCCAACATGATACACTGTACAGAGAGACAAATTGTCTGCATATTCTACTGCTGCGCTCTTTTCTGATTGGCGTATTCTGCAGCAAGAACCACCCCTTCGTTTTCCTGATTGGTTAAAAGATAGAAGGGCTGTGCTGCACAGTTAGCTGTCAAAAAGCAGTCATGGGAGGTTGAGCAGTACTACCATCTAGTTTCTCTGCCTGAACTTTTTGTCAGAGCACAAAAGAGCATCCTAGGAACAAAACACTGTTAGAGACTTATCGTCCATTACCGACTGCAGAAATCATTATCATAACAACAGCCGAACAGCAGTTTAGGAGATTAGTTTTGCTGCTCTATAACTGATTTGGTTTACGGCTTACACAGAGGGTTTTTTTGTGGTAATTTAAAACAGAATAAATAATTCAAGAAATCAGTAATATATAAACTTGGCTCAGAAATGTTTAATATTTTTACTCTCTTATAATGTTTAGTATCAAACCAGATGAAAAAAAAAATAAAGTAAGTGTTACTGGGCAGTTATTTGTGTTAACTTAGCATTTTTATGTTTGTTTCGTGTAAGATCAATGGCCATATTTACTGATGGATTTTTGTTCATACTGTTTTTGTTTTATGACTGAAGCTTGTTGTAGCAGAAGTACCTTGTAATATGTCATTTGTACAAGTTTGACAAGTTACACAACATAATATAAACGTTTAGACTTTTATATAATGTTATAGCATCAAAATCACTATAAATGGGTTTATACATTTAGGGAAATATTGTCTCCCATTCCAGTTTTCTTTTTTTATTGTGTTATTTTTTACATGTCCATATTAAATTAGGATTTGGATTAAGACAAGTAAGAAAATATTTCCATAGAATCATGCTTAAAAACAAAAAACAAACCCTAAGTCAATTGGACTTAGAATTTAGGAAGTTGAGGTGCTTTTGATTCTTTTTTTTCATTCACCCTGACCTTAGTCAAATTATGCTAAATAGTTAAAGTTTATACTCCAAGTCTTATTTGAAATGCATTCAAAAAGATACATAATCTGTAGTGAAAGCTAATGTTTGATTTTGACAGTCAACTGACACTGACAACCAATGTTTAATAAGCTATATTTCCTAAATCCTGAGAATCAGATGGCTTGCTAAATCCATTATACTAGCTATTATATTCAGTCAAGCTGTGTTGCCTAAATTTGTGTCATATACAATCCATGATAACTTGTCATGTATTGCAAATGGCAAAAACAAAACATTATCTCTCCTCTTAGTTTACTACTCAATATATGAACTTTTCTTTATAACTGGAGTTCTGGCTTTCATTTCATACCGTCCTGCTCAATAGCAGGAAGCTCTCTGCATTGAAACACAGTTGTGACAAAGTTTGAGGGATGGGCGGGGCAGACCAGTAAGTGTTTGCCTTTCCACATTTTTTTGCTCATGGGGTGACTAAACCAGTCTAGCAAGTTTCTAAACCTGCAACAACAAAAATAAGAAAAAGGAGGTTATCTTATCATGGCTCAAAATAGAATGCTGTCACTCAGGTTTCAGTCTGTTAAAAAAAAAACAACTAAAAGTGCAATGTTGTAGTTCACTTCTATTTAAGTTTACTTTTAATCATTAACTATATCATTTATTGCCTTAGTTATATATACTTGAGTCCTAAATTCAATCTAACAACCAATTAGCTTGTTTGTTTTGGGCTGCAGTCTTCAGCAGAGAACACTGCCACCCTCATTCCTTAAAGAAGGCTCAATTGATATTTGAACCACAAAACCATTACCTAAATTATCATGTTTACTAAAACCAGCATCCCATGTTTGTAAGACAAGGTGAATGTCTCTAAATGTCTACAGCACCTATAAAGTGGGGTTTTCCTTTGCTTGATCAATTATCTGTGTGTAAGTCTTTAGACATGACTTTAGAACATATACTATCCACAAGACCTGGCACAGTTATGTATGAGCCCTAAAGCAGAATTTGATTTGGAAGCTCTCTTCCTGTTAGGAAACCAGCAACAAACACTTGCAGTTTTTAACTACAGATTTAAGATGGCAGCCAAGTTTGGCTAGTTGGTCTGCAGCAGTCAAAGAAGGTTGAGAGTTATTTACTGAGATGTATTTGCTAGCAAACAGTGCTCAATAATTATGAAACATTTAACTGTTACCTATCAAACGAAGATGAAGATTTTTCTCTATACATTTAAAAAATAACTTTATTTTTTAAACATTTTGAAATAACAATGATTAATCTGTGCTTTAGACTATTTCAGTCTAAACTATTTATAAGGAAGGCATGCTTAGAAAGAAGAAATGTTCTTTTTTAAACTAATCTAGAGGAAACGAAAATAATTTATTTGGAATATCTGGGCATAAAATTCTAATGCCTAACAGACCATGAATTCTATTTCTGACATTTGTATGGTCAGTTTTAAATCGCTTCTGGCAGAACCAGAATAAGGGCAATTCCCTTATGATAAAAATAAAAAATAGCATCAATATGTGTGTAAAATTTTGTAATTAAAACGTTACTTTAATATATTTAATAGTTTAAACACCTGTACCTTTGAAAACTTTTGGTGCATTACACAGTTTCACTGGCTGGTATTCTGTATTTATGGGAAAGACCCAGAACATTTCAAACAGAAAGTAGACAGTAGGTGTGATGTAAAAGGACAAGAAACTTGCTAAAGGATTTTTTTAACACATTCACCTCCCTTTACTCTGATACTCTGAATGGAATATCAGAGCAACCAGTTACCTTCAGAAGTCTTCTTAATGGTAACTGGTGTTAAACTAACTGCATTAATAAGCCTAAACACACCATCTTCATTGTGACACATAGTAGTGATAGTATCATGCTGTGAATATTCTTTTTTTAGCAGGGACAGGGTAGCTGAAAGGAAGATTGATGGAGTAAAATATGAGAAAATGATGGAAGACAAAAGACTAGAATCTCCAAAACTCCTAAAAATGTGGTGGGGCTTCATGATCAACCGTTAGTACAAATTCTGAAGTACAAATTCCAGAAAATATCTGCCTAAACACTATCATTTTTAAATTGGAAAGTTTGTAAATACTGACCCTAAACATTTTAACTGCAGAGTTATGGTTTTACTAATTTTCAACTCACACAGTCTAAAAACAAAAACCACACTCATGAGATGAATTTGTTTAACCTTTTCAAAAGGTGTATCACAGCAAAATGAAAATATTTTGAAGTTGGTGGGTGTAATATCAGATTGTGATGATTATCACTGGACTATCTGGCCCTATAATGCTTTTATTTCTAGTAAAATTGATTACTGTAATGCCCTGGTCTCTGGTCTTTCTAGCTTACAACTACTCTAGAAGTCAGCAGCGTGAGTTCTGACAAGGACCAGGGGGTCGGGAACACATTACTCCATCACCCATCCATGAAATGCACTGTTTGTCCCATTCCATCAAGGAAAACACCTCAGTAGCATTGAATCGATAACAAAAAAGATTAAAGACAGCTTTTTCCCAGAGCTGTGAAAACAGCTACCCGGCCTGTAATCAAACTCACATCCTATCACCTAGGTGAACTCTCACACATGCACTCTGACCCAAGAACATACACTCTTACCCTCAAACGCAAACACCCCACACACCCCTTCTCAGAAACACACACGCAAATACCCCTGCAGAAAATCAAACAGACCATTAAACTAATGTTATTATTATTTTATGTTATTTTTTAGGCTCTAGTTGCCTTTATTTTTGTCTCATTTTTTGAAAGTGGGCAGACAGGAAAAAGGGGTAGAAAGATTGAAAGACACGTGGCAAAGGTTAACTGGCCGGGACAGCCACATCGAGGACTGAGGCCTCCATATGTGGTTGCCCGCTTACCACTACACCAACGCTGCGCCCCCATTAATCTCATAAAGTAGAATGGCACCAACTGTACTCTGCTTACACACTACATGCTGCATTTCTAGTTCTAAATACGCATTTATTTAAGGTTGTTTTATAGTCTGTTTTTTTTTTCTGTGAGTTCTGTTTTAATCTTTTTTGTGTATTAGGTGTGTCTTTGAAGCCAGGAGTCTCTGCAAAATGTTATGACTTCATAATGACAGTAAATATTCTTGACTGATAAAGATACAAAGGAGTATTGCAAAATCTGAAAGAACTCTGGGGGTGATTTGATGTGCTGTAAGTATGCAGATTTTTTTTTTTTTTTTTTGCAGCAAAGTGCCTTTTTTTCTAATCATAATAAAAACCTTATTTATTCAGAGGTCAAATAAAAGACCTGATGACTCAGAAATAACTTTGTTGTCAGAACTGTTGCATGCATATATTTCTTGTATTTCCGCTGCCCTTCCCATCCTTGCATTGAGGTTGTAGATTCCTTCAGGTGCCTTTTGGCACAATAAAGTACAACAGGGTTTAATGTGCCTATCCAAGGGGAATGGCTGCTGAGGACTGCAGAGGGAGACCGTTCTTCTTTCGTTACTTTTCTCCCATCTCCACAAAGAAACTCGGGGTCTCATTCATGGTTCTTTGGTTACCATTCTGAGCAAATCTACAGCCTGATTTTGCATTTGAACAAAAACAAATGCAGTAGAACCTAAAGAAGTATTCTCATTTTTTAAATAATTTTTAATAAAAGTAGGTACAATAAATTCCAGGCTGAATATTTCACGTATGTATTAAATCAAGTCCATAAATCTACTCATTTCTACTCATTTGTCCCTGCAGCGCCACCTACCGCCCGCTCCCCTCTAAAGCTTAACGTCTGTGATCACGTGTCAGCATCTGGGATTCGGTGAAAAGTTTGACACGACAGAGGACCCTACACTGAGCTGCAAGGCCAAAAGGAGCGAAAAGTTTTATAAGTCTGTTTTTGTTTCTCGGAGAGGACATGGAATCCGTAGCACAGGTAACAGCGCCAACATGAGGGGCCCCTAAGGACCAAATTAACTCAAAAATAACAGTTTGTTTTTCAACCAGCTCACTTCCTGCTATTTTATTGATAAATCCAACTCGGTAGTAGAATATTTTTATTCTGTGTTCTAATGTAGTCTATCTTTTTTTTTTTTTTTTTAGAAAGTGCTCTCATCTGGTTTCACTCTTGACTTTGGACCCCTGAAAGAGCCATTGGCTTTTATCCGTCTGCTTGAATGGGTGGGTTTTGAAGGATTTGTTCACCATATGTTCAGTTCCTGTGTGTTTCCTACGTGTGCAACTCATCTCAGCTAGCCAGAAATGTCTCACAAATTGATTAGTCTGTTGGTCTTGTGATCCTCACCACGCCCAGAGAACTTATTTGAGGGTAAATGTGG
Organism: Jordanella pulchra; assembly: GCA_034780135.1. Lineage (NCBI taxonomy): Eukaryota > Metazoa > Chordata > Actinopteri > Cyprinodontiformes > Cyprinodontidae > Jordanella > Jordanella pulchra. The sequence continues at coordinate 1,732 of JAUZNJ010083418.1, read as the reverse complement.
AATGAAGCACCGTTAGACGCCTCGTCTCTCACTGAAACACGCTCCAAACTATGCAGCTCTGGGGGAAAATATCCACGCAGTTTAAAGTGTAGTCAAATATTGCAACGTCTAACTAAGAACTTGCAGACTCCAGTTCACTATTTTCGGGCTTTTTATTTTAAATACGACCCTGTTTTAAAAAAAACTCTCATCCAGACTTCGTTTAAAACATGTTCTTGATATAGACAAGGGAGTTTACACGTGTGACCGTTAGAGTAGCGCTCTTAATTTTAACATCCTTCCGTTTTTTATTATCTTTTCCTCCAACTGTTTGTCCTTTCTATCTCCCCTCTGTGGTTACAGCTGTTTTCCATTTTTGCCTTTGCTACAACTGGAGGTTACAGCGGATCCACCAGCTTTAACTTTCAATGCAAAGGCAGAAAGAGTGTGGAAATACATGCGGATTTCAGCTACCCTTTCAGGTATGTTCAAGCAAACTGCAACATTTGCCCCTAGGGGTTGATCTAATTTCCTCTGGGTAAGATAACCTGAGAAAAATTATTGATTTGAAAACTTAAAGAAAGATTAACAGCTATCAGATAGACCCTCCATTAAGGCTCATTGTAGTAAAAATGTAAACCCCTCAAAAAAACATCACACTGTTTTAGTGGGAAAAGAATATTTCAACTTTTAAAAGAAATGCCCAATATGTCTTCCACTTTTCTCATGTTGTAAAGTTCCTATTACTATTTAAAATGCAAAGTGAAGTTGGTGGCTTTGAGCTTTATTTAGGCAAGAAACTTACCAGTATCTGGCTGGGAGAAGATGTGTTGATTTCCACTAACGCATCGTCTTATAATCCCACGGGTTCAGATACTTTCACTTGGTCTTGTTATAAGGTTTGCTAAAAGAAACTCTCTCTCATATTAAAGGTTAGTTTTCCACTATCCTTAAGATTTCTTTCCATTTTTTTTTCTTTTCCTTATTTACAAGCTCTGCATTTTGTCCACTACAAGTGAGGGATCTATTACTGACATTAACTTCATTCTAAAACTCATTCTAAACGTTTCACTATATTTTTTTCTGCCTTTTTCTTTATTTGCAAACAAAGATTTGACTCTATAGTAAATGAATGCTCTAACATCACATCACTACAGGTTCGAGTCTGTAGCAGACACAAGTTGGTTCCTGAATCACCTTAACCAGACTACTACAGATTTCTTTAGGAGAGTTTCTCTTTTAAGAGCACTGCTCACTTATATAAATTGTGTTGCTCTTTACACTCATTTAAAACCCCAAGCTATCTCTGTTGTGCTTTGGAGCCTCAGTGATCTTGTCTTTTTGATTTGCTCGGACACTTCTGGAATTTTACCAACTAAAATCCCACCGATTTTAGTTTGGGACATTTTGCAGCCCTGGTTGCAAATTGTTCCAAATAAAATCACTGGAAGAGTTTGTAGTCATGTTTCATGTTAATTTGCCCCATTTTTAACAGCATAATAGTTTGAAAAAAGAAAAAAAAAAAGAATAAATTATGAGCCAATAACGTGAGATTTTACTTGACAGTATGGAAGTTTGTATGTGTGCTAAATTTCGAAACACAGGGGTTGCTAAGGGGACTGATGTGTTTGATTTTATGTACTGTCCAGAGACAGCTTGCACTTTGACAGGATAAGCAATTCAATTCAATTCAGTTTATTTATATAGCGCCAAATCACAACACATGTCATCTCAAGGCACTTCACAAAGACAG
>JAUZNJ010083407.1:0-23581 GCA_034780135.1 Jordanella pulchra | reverse complement strand
ATGGATGGATGGATGGATGGATGGATGGATGGATGGATGGATGGATGGATGGATGGATGGATGGATGGATGGCCTCATTTCGACAGTAATCAATATTATCATTTTTCAGACAATTCTAAAAAATAATAATATAAATTCTTTCTAAGTGGCACTGAGACAATAGTAAGATTCATGAAGATTTACAGACATTAGCATTAATCTAATTCATGCTGTAATATTGAAATGATTTCAGTCTGGTCTTTATAAAACTACAGCAATAAAAAATTAAATAAAAAGATATGAAACTTTGTATTTGATTTACAAAGATTATCAAATAAGACCAACTTGGAATCTGTTCGGCTCCAGTTTTACAATCAACAAGAGCCATTTTTGGCTGTTAAAGCTTTTTAATTGTGAATTAGTCTTGAGTTCATTAAATCGATCCACCTAAGCATGCATGTTCATGGGTTTCAGCTTAATGAGAGAAGAACTTCCCCTCAGGTTCTGCTCTCCAACAAAAGCTGATTTAAGTTTGATCTCATCAATCTTTTAACAAATCCAGTGCACTTCTGGGACCACGACTAAAGTAGCCATAAAGTACCTGAGCATTCAAGTCATTTTCCATTGTAAGAAATGTTCTTTCCATAAAGTGCCCTTCAAGAAAGTTTTTGCTTTTCTTGATTAATGAAAATCAATTTGAACAGTTTAAACTATTGCCTTAAGCCAGGTCTCCACATTGCTTTCAGACCGCCTGCGGCTCTCTGTCCCTACCTTTCACCTTTTCACCTGGCCCTTTTGTAGCCTATATGTATTCATAGCAGTTTCCTCTTGGTAAGGTTTGTGAAAAGATACCCTAATGGTCTCCTCTGTGTGTGTGTCTGGTATGTGTGTTTTTTGCTCAAGCTTTCGTAAATGTTTCAGGTGTAACTTAATAAACCTAAGCTGCTATCAAATTCCTATTGGAAGCAGCACCTGTATACTCGTCACCTTCTTAACTTGATTGAACCAAGGTTTTACAACATAGCGTTCACCTTTGTTTAACAAAAAAAAAAGTCATTTATGAGTTTATTTTGGCTAGTGTGTCATTAATTTTAAGACCGAGTGTAAACGTTTTTTCGAGTAAATTCTGACTCAATACTCTTAAAATGGAAAGGGTTTTTGTTTTTCTCACAATGATTTTATTGATGCTAGATAATGTGTTGTATACTTCTTTAATTTGATAAGAGCCAGTAATGTACTTTCTAAGATTTACCAGGGCTCCATTCAGAACCTTTCTGCAATATTCATTAACTATTCATTGCCTATTTACCTATTCAGTCTCATTTTTTCTCTCTGCCTCTCTTTTTAATCCCATTTTACTGAAACATGTTACAGGGTTCACAGTAGGCTTAAGAGGATCTCCACAACACTACGTCGCATTAAACTTCGGGATGTTCATCGTTTGCCACAGATGTTTAAGAGCTCTCACCTTTTCCCATCAAACACAGCTATATTAGCCATGGAGAAGACAGGCATTATTCTTGCTTGGACAAATAAAATGAAAAAAAAATCTGGGTTTTGATTCTTTTAAAGCAAATTGCCAGAGATGCATTTCATTTTCAACACCTGTACAGGCATAGGAAAAGCACAGCAGGGCATAAAAAAGTATTTCTTTTCATTGCATGACAAAAAAAACTTTCAAAAGCTAGTAGAAAAAAAGTCCTTTAGACTGCAGCCAGAGCAGTAATGTCACAAGTTGTCTTAAGGACTGACCCTGAACAATAAGAGTAATAGTAAACAGCAAGGATAAAATAAAAGACACATCAAAAGGCAATTTTGAATAATTCTGGCATGGGTTCATAATTTTTCTCTAAGATAAAAAGCACCAAAGCAGCTTAAAATAGCCCAAGAGACCAGCGAGAGAAAATATTCCAAGCAGCGAGGCATCAAGCTATATACATCTTAGTCAGATCATGGATCCGACAAATGAACTGGGATGGGTGCTAGCAATGATTGAAACAAACGGTAACTAGAACCATGTTAATGTCAGTGTGGGTCCAGAGGCACGAAGGAGTGCGGTGGGAAACGGACAGGTCGGCTCAAGATGAACGGAGACTCCAGGAGCTGTTAGGCTGCCAGTCGATGGGCTTAGTAGATCCAGGAGGACAGCGAGAGGAGAGACTGAGAGTTCGGGCATCCAGTGGGTAAACACCACGGTGTCACGAGGGAAGGTAGTTCAACAGAAAAACCAGGAGCAGACGGCAATCCAAACTTCCAGAGAGTACCTGAAGGCAACAAGGAGAAAAACACAAGGAGTAAGTTTCAAGTTGAAACAGATCAACGAGGAGATCACCAGGAGAGTTACACTCAGGAGGCTTTGTGATACCATAAGCTAGCAAACACTCGGCTCCGACCACTGGGCAGCAGCTCCTTAAGTACAGCGAGGATGATGAGACTGATTGGCAACACCTGTGCCACTGGAAGCCACACTGCACATCCAACAGACCCTTGCGCCATCTGGTCGAGGAAAAGGAAAGGCGCACAGGAGAGCAAACCCAAACAAAAAGGCAAAGAGCCCCGGATCATGACAGCTAATGTTTACCGTATTATTGCCATATAGATACAGCTAATTATGTGACATCCCACATAAGCAGTCATACCATTTCAATACAATATGCTATAAATGAAGTAACAGCAGAAGGCTTAATTCTATAGCTTGTGCACAACTTCATCAAATGCGGCAAGCAAACTACCCCTTGTTCATTCACATTAATCCTTTACAATTCACAATTGGATCCTCTTGTTTTACCTAAAGTTGAAACAAAAGTATTATGTATTGTTTTCCCTCCAGAATTGGCTGGGGGAAAGTGATTGAATAGTTGTACTGCAGCTTCAGTGATGAGTTCATGCACTGAAGCGTGAACCCATCATTGGAGCAAATTACAGCTGCTTATGGATTCTGATAATTGATTTTGGGACTCACAGCATAACATTATAATGGGGAACATTTTTAGCAAAATTTCTAAGCATGATTTATATACATGTTAATATATGTGTCACTTAAGAAGTGATTTAAAACAAAAAGTTGTTTTTGTCAACTTCACATAACATAGAGGAATAGACCAGAACTTCAGAACAGAATCTGAAATGACGAGTGAAAGAATAATTATCGAAGAGAAATCAGACATGAAAGACTGCAAAGAATTGTCTTGAAAGTCTTTGAAAACTGGAATAACTTTATAAAGTTTTAAAACTAATGTGGGCAATCCTAATTAGGATTGTATGTTACAGCCATGACTTAATAAAAATTGTAAGAAGGAGACTGAAACATCCAGGGCCTTGCACCGCCCCATATGCATGGTTCTCTCCAGGTATTACAGCTGCCTCCCACATTCCAAATTCATGGCTGTAAGGTGGATTGGTATTGGTTAATAACTCTTATAAATGTCTATGTATAGGTATAAATGTCTATATGCATGGTTGTTTGCTCTTTTTCTCCTCTTTGTTACCCAGTGATGAACTGACATCCTCTCTAAGGTTATATTTTAATGACTATTTTTGATAACCACTAGCCTCCCTAAGGTTATGTGAGGATTAAAGTTATGCAGGTTATAGACAATGAGTGGCTGGATGATAATTTGTTATAAGAAATAATTGGTAAAAATTGGACAGACCTTTCTAATGCTTTTTTTTAAGTGCAGCAAAGTGTTTGCTGGCTGTTCACCACGCATAAGCAGTTACGCATGGAAGCCCAAGAGCTATATGCAAACACATCACATCCAGGGCTGCTCATTTGTTGGCTTTGTAGAAGATGCTTCTTTTTTAAAAAAAAAACATATCTTTTGACTCCTAATGTATGCAGTGACCCCCGCAGCTGTCAAACGGATTGGATTTGGGATTTAGGAGGAATAACACAAATCAGCTCACTCACAATGACACAAAGGTCTCCTGAACACATGGAGGCTCTGTCAGCACTTTGTGAGAGGCGACGGTAGGAAGTGAGCTCCACTGACGGTGTAAATCATAGATCAGTTCATTAACAAAACGTCATTGATGGATTTACACCGAGGTCAGAACATTACAAAGCGCCTGGAGGATCCTGCTTCTATTCGACAACCTTCTGAAATGTTCCCTCCCTGTATCCTTTTCTGCCGAACATTTTAATTCTCTGTTCAACACCTCAGGCAAGCAAAGCAAAGGAGATTTTCCCACCAGAGATCCAGGAGTAAGGCAATCTTTATATTTGTTAAGAAGAAAAGCATCAGAGTCTCAATGTAGTGAGAGACTATCAACAATTTCAATTGTTTTTTTTTTTTTTCAAATGTGACATTGTCAGCACACATACTGCTGATTGACAAAGTAGCCTATATCCCTCATCAATCTGTCTACACGTTGTCATCACAAACTTTAACAAATTTGATTGATATTTGATAAAAGAGACCAAAACGAATTATTGTCTAATGATGAAATGGAATTAAATTCATGCAAAGGTTTTAGGTGAATCTTTGAATAGTGTTGTACATTTTATTAAGCCCTTCCAGAATCAAGACTTCATAGTTGTGGCAGCATCTTGCTGTAGAAATTGAACATGTGTCTCTGCCATATTTGTACATCTAGAGAACATTTTTTCTGTCAACCCTTTATTGCAAAGTTACTAAGATCAGCTGGATTGAACTGAGCAGATCCTTAATGTAATTCAGACAGATGCATATGCTTTGAGATAAACCTCTCTGTTATAGATCTGTTCAATGGTTCGATGTTGTTGTCCTGATGGAATGTGACTTCCAGAAAGTATAAAATCGTTTTTCAGCATTTAATAGATTCCTTCTGTATTCTGCTCCATTCACATCAGCTCTGACCAGCTTGTAAGTACCTACAGAATAAAGGCAACCCCCCACATGACACTGCCACGACCATGTCATATTGTGTCACTGCCATGTTTTAGCAAATGTAAAGTGTTAGTTTTCTTCCTCAGATTTAGCTTTGCAGGTTGGTCAAAAAGTATTTATTCCAATGTGACCAGACTACCTTTGTTCACAGATTTGCTGTGTTCCTTGAGCAGCCTTTTAAAAAAGTTTTAATTGGACTTTTTATGGATTTCTGTCAGCAGTGTTATTTCTGCCATATAAGATTCATTGTAGTTATAAATGTAAATATTAAGTTCAAGTTTTAGGAGTCTTTAATTGGTAATTTGTCTGAGGTAGACCTTTCATTCCTCCCTACCAAGACGTGGATCTCTACAGGTCTTCCAGAACATTATCTCATGTACATAAAATATGGAAACATGGGAGAATTTTTCTAAAATGTATTTTTTTTCCACATTTACCGACTATAACTACAAAAATGTTCTACCTACACTATTCGTTTATCTCTGTAACCGAAGCATTGATAAATACTTGTTCATTATAGGTGTACAAGGTTTTGTAGAGGCTGAGTGGGCAGAAAGGTAAATATGTTCAAGGCTGCAAATGTATTCCTGTTGATTTTACATCTCAGTCATAAAAAGGGAAGTTTTAATTCCCACCTAACACAATCTGGTCTTTTTGGTTTAAGTAAAATTTTATCTATTTTAATGGTCATAAAACAAGCCAAAACAGCCTAAGCACCTTATACATTTAGCATCATCAGATCTGTGACTGATCAGTTCCAATGAAAGCATGGACAACAGAAATGAGTAAGAATGATATACACTCAAGTGAAACAGCCTCCATGTCTGTGACAAGCAGGGGAAAGCAGGTTCTGAGTCACACAGCACTGCATCCTGCACAAAAAAACATCTGTCTTTTCTTCCCTGGCATGAATTACTGTTGCCTGGAGAAATTTCCTTTGAAGTCAAAAAGGGCATTCATGTGGCTTTTAGAAACTATTTGACAAAAATCTTTGTTCACTATAAAATATACTAAACAGCTTTGATAACTGGGAAATATTGGGCTGATTTACTGAGCAGGTTGCATAGGTACTGTGAATATGGCTGTCCTTGCTACTTATGTGGAAAATCCAGCTCATATAAAGACACTTATTTTCAGTTTTCAGCATTTTTATATCCATTAATCATATCCAGCATACTATTAACGCACTTCATACACAACATCATTTAGCCAGAGGAGGAGAAGTGTCTGTTGCTTCCATCCCAAAACTGTCCAGTGTTGGTTGTGTTCCGCTGTGGGGTTTCTATGGCTTTGCTGTGACAATGAGTGTTTCTTTTTTTAAGAGTGGCAAATACTCAGCCACTGCCTGCTGAGAGCAACTCAGTCCATGCCAGGTCAAGCAAAGTTGAGCTACTTGTCTCCTTGGCCCTGGTGAATAACCTTGTTTACTGCTGTGTGAGAAGTGTATTCTTGGTTCTGCTCTCACTTCGCCCAACGAAAATGAGTGTCTCTCCCAGGGGAGGAGCTGTTGTGAGAGGAAAATGTGCTGTGAGGAAGGAGCTGCAGTTTCTACAACTGCTGACCATCAGGTGGGATGTACAGCTATGTATAAAGTAATGGGAGCTACAGAGTCATTTAATTAGGTTCTTTTACAGAGATGTGTGAAAATCTTTTGGCCGAAAGATTAACTTTAATCCCAATTTAGAAAATTATCTGATGATTATAAGTTAATTAAGAACCAACAAAGGAAGAATTTTGAGATAATAGCAGCTCGTAGAAATTTACATAGAGTTTTTGACAGTCTGTCAAGGGCTGACAGGTTGGAGCTGGACCAAAATGTAGACAGAAACTCTGAAGACCTGTGGTGAGAATGTAGCAAAGATTTGATGGAAAAAATTAAATACTTACACATACTCAGAAAGAAACCATTGGAACTAGCAGGTAGTTGAATCTTGTTGCAATGACAGACTCTGGAGTAATAGAACTAAGGCAACGTAATTGCTGGCACGAAGCAGAGTAATTGGAGAACAAAAAATAAACAGAATTTGAAAAACAACAAGAAGGAACAATATAAACTGGGGCATCTACAGAAGATTAAAACTCAAATATACCGATCAATTGTTATTTTTGTATTAGTGAAATATATTAGTTTTTCCTTCTTGGTCTGTAGCTCCTGGCACTGTTGGTTCTGAAAACTAGGTTCCTGGATTTTAATCCAAGTTGGTGCCTCTGGAGTTTATATACTTGGGTATAATCTATTCTCACAAACTATTTGTGGAAATCCCGGTATGGAAATATCTTGCCCTATTATACAAAAACAACATGATTGTTACATATAACTCTCTCTATGCTTCTTTAGACATTAATTTGTGCATGTATTTTCATCTTTCCTATATATTTGGGAGTGTTTGTAAGAAAAAAGTAAGTTCCTTTCATTGTATTTGAATCTCTATTGTGCTTTTAATGCAGAGCTCAGATAGAGCTGAATTTTTTTTGTTAATATGTACTGCTCTGCTCTCATGCTACTTTCTATGAGCTCCAAGATGGATTTTTCTTTCTCAAAGCAAATCATTAGCAGAACTTTGCAGTCAAGGAGGTCCTTGGAGTAGGCAGCTCGGATTCCAGTCAAGAGATTAGATTAGGCCACCCGCCTTCTGCTGATTATTGACTTGTATTCTTCTAAATCTAAACATGTTTCATCACTGAGGAGAATTTCTATTTGCCATACAGCTAATACAGTAGTGAAAGCCAAAAATGAGGCTACACTCACTTAAATTTTGATTTAAAAACCCAAATCTTGTGCACACATACTGTTACAGTGCATTCCTTAATTGCTGACCATTTCACTGAGCAAAAAGGCCAAAGCTCTCGACTTACCAGTTGGTCTTTGTTCCTAGCCTCACCTATGGTCATGAACAAAATGAACATCATGATTGTAAGAACAAGAGCCCAGATATAAACTGGTGAAGTGACAGTGTAACTGGGCACTCCCTGAGCGATAGGGCCAGGAGCCCTTGCCATCTGGGAGAGGCATGGACAAGAACCGCTTCTCACTCACATCGAGAGAGGTCAGATGAGGTAGCCTGTCAGACTAATGTACATACTCTGTGTACACACCAATGTTAGTCTGGAAAGGAGATGGTGAAACCTGTTTCAATGGTAGAACTAGCAGAGTCAGCGAAAAAGTTTAAAATCAACGAGATAACAACAAAAGTGACACAAATCATCTTTTTTTAAAGGAAAACTTTTACAGCAGCCAGTTAATGAAATGTTAACAACATAAACAGTGCTTTCAAGACACAATAAAGCGCATTAATAAAACATTGCTCCATTGCAGCTGCAATCTTGACTGTTATGGTTACAGATAGCTACTAATGCAGAGTGGGCCTGTCCCTCGACACAGTGATTGGTCCAGTCCAGGAGTAAATCATGATAAACTAATTAAAAAGATTCCATTCAGGTGAAAAGTAAAATCTATTAAATATGATGCATTTAACATAAGATCTCTTTCTTCAAAAAGTATGTAAGTTAATGACTTGATTTGTAATAATCAAACTGATTTATGCTGCCTTACAGAAACTTGGCTGCAGCAAGAAGATTATGTGAGCATAAATAAGGCAAGTCCCTCTAATTAATTCAATTTTTACATACCCAAAAATTCTAGGCAAGGAGGAGAAGTAGCAATCTTTCAGACTGACGTACTGATAAGTACAAAGCCATTTAATAGTTACAAATCTTATTTACCCTTAATTTGCCTCATCTAGATTGCAGAGTAACAAAACCTCTTCTGCTTGTAACTTTGTATCATCCACCAGGTTCTTACTCTGAATTTTTAGATCAGTTTTCAGAGTTCCTATCTGAATTTGTGTTAAATACATAGGTCATTAAGGTGGGGGATTTTAACATCCATGCTGGCATTCAAAGTGATAGCTTAAATGCAGCCTTAATGCTATATTGGACTCAAATGGCTTTGTTCAAAATATGAATAGTCCCACCCATTGCTATCCTCATACTTTGGACCTTGCGCTGATATATGGCATTGAATGTGAAAAAAAAATTGTATTTCCTTACAACCCTGTCCTCTCTGACCACATTTTAGTAACCTTTAAATATACTTTAAAAGAGTTGTCCTCCCCCAAAAGAAGGTTTCACTTTAGCAGATCATTATCAGATAACGCGGCAATAAATTTTAAAACAACTGTTCTACTTTTTATCTCCCCTGCATTACTGAACAATGCTGCAGAGGACAAAAATTCACTTTTCCCTCCTTCATAAGTTTATTATTTGGTTGACGGGGTTACGAGTTTGCTGTGTACTGCCTTAGACAATGTGGCAGAAAATCTTTAAAATAGAAAGCTGACTCCTTGGTTTAATACAAAGTTGTGCACTTTGAAGCAAAATGGTAGGAAAATGGAGAGAAATTGTGCTCTGCAAGCCTACAGGAATCCTACCTAGTCTGGAAAAACAGTTTACTGGTGTATAAAATGACCCTTCATAAAGCAAGAGCAGAATATTTCTCCTCATTAATAGAGGAGAGGTTCCTAATGAAACTAACCCATCAATGTAATGCTCTTGAACAGAGGACCCATAATTTGAACCAGAAATGACTAGAAAATTTGAAAAATTTATTGACATGTGCAACAGAAGCTGGAAAGACAGTCATCGTCATGCACACCAATTGGTTCTTCTGGGGAGAGAGTTCATGTTTAAGTGACCAGCAGCCGATAATAGAATTAATCTCCAGAAAAGAACCAAGAGACAAACCTCAGAGGAGTTAGGAGTTAAAACAGAAGCCGGGTTGATGCCACTGCTTGGAGTGGAGTGAGAGAAGGAACTTTGCAAGTAGGTCTGCTGGCTTGACCCTAGTTTGTAGTTTGCTTGGCTCCTTTTAGGAAGCGAAGATCCATAAATCATGCGAAGGGAAGCAGACTGAGCTACCTAGAGGGTAAGAGCTTTGCTCGTTATCGGGGATGGAAGAGCCAGGAGATCAGAGATCCGAGGACAATCCAGAATGTTATCCAGAACCAGAGTTGGGGAAAGCGCAGGTATCAGAACAGGCAGATCAGATGACTGAGAACAGTCCAAGGCTGAATCTGAAGACGGGCAGAAAACAGGTCAAATCCCAAAAATACAAACAGCTCCAAGTTTGTATTATGAAGTTTGTCATAAGGGAACAGGTGGATATGATAAGAGTTGATGAAGATTAGAGCAAAGGAGCAGGTTTAGGTGATGATTAGACCAGCGCTGGTGCTCAGATTCATGACAGAACCCCTCTCCCTCAGGGGCGGATTCCAAACGACCTCAACAGTTGATAGGGGTGAGACTTGTGTAAATTAAAAATTAGAGACTTGTTAAGGTTGAGGCTAGATTGGATCTAAGACCTCTCCTCAGGGCCGTAACCCTCCCAGTCCACCAGTTACTTGATCCCCTGCCCTGTCTCCTGAAAGAGATGATGCGATGAATAGTGTGTACAGGTTCACCATCAATGAGTCGTATGGGTGGAGTGGGTATTTACAGGCTTGACCTGGGACACATGGAAAGTGGGATGAATCCTCATGGTTCCAGGAAGGCGAAAATGGACGGACACCAAAGTGGTGAACACGGTGGATGTTACATAGTTTACAGGCATGTCTTGAAGACATAGAAACCTGAATGACTCTTAATTTTTTGCTTCTGAATGCAGACGCTCCAAAGACAAAATAATTGTCTTTGCACCACAGTCTCTGAAAAATAAACTGATTAGTCAGTCACTTCACTTGGATGGGATTAAATTAATAATAAATTGATAATAAAGTAAAAAAAATATTGGTGTTATTTTTCATTAAGACCTGTCATATAAACCCCATGTCAAAGAGGTTTCTAGAATTCCAGAATATTGAAAAAATTGGTAACATCCTGTCTAAGGATGATGCTGAGAAACTAGTCTATGGATTTGTTACTTCAAAGATGGACAATTCTTTACTTTTAGGAAGTTCACAAAGCATAGTTAAAATCCTTCAGCTTATCCAAATTGCTGCAGTCAGAGTTTGGATGAAAGTTAAAAACAGAGATCATATCTCCTTTTGTAGCTTTTCTTCACTAATATCCTGTTAAATCTAAGATACAATTTAAAATCCTCCCTTTCACATGTAAAGCCTTAAATTGCTTAAATCCTTATGTTCCTAACAGGGCACTTTGCTCCCAATCTGCAGGTTTACTAGTCGTTCCTAGAATTTCTAAAAGTAGAATGGAAGGCAGAAATTTTAGTTATCAGACTCCTTTTCCGTGGAATCAGCTACCAGTTTTAGGCTGTGAGGAAGACACCCTGTTGACTTTTAAGGCTATGCTTAAAACGTACCTTTTTGATAAAGCTTATTCTTAGAGTTGCTCGGGTTATCCTGAGCTATTTCTATAATTATGCTGCTATAGGCTTAGACTGCTGGAGGACATAGGGACCACATTTTATCATTCTGCTTTATTCTATCTCTGTTCTCCCATTCTGCAGTATTTGTTAGCTCAACCTCTAACTTTATGCCCTCTCTGTTTTTTCTCATCATGGTTGCTTCATCTGGTCTGTTCCTGTTTGGCTATGGCGTCATCCTGGAGAGAAACGTCAGCTGGACTGCTACCACTGTTCCCAAACATTTATTTGTAGATGGAGTGTAGTCCTGTTTCTCTCACTGTGACTAACTGTATGTGTTCTCTTCCATCATCATAGGAACATAGGAACTGACTCGGAGCTTGTCTGCGTAGCTGTGTCTTTCCTCAACTGAGCCACACATGGAGCTAGATGACAGTTACCTGTTGTGTTTCTCCTTCTTTTTGTATGTCTGCTTCTATCTCCTTGAACCCCAGTCAACCTTGGGAGAAGAGGCCAACTGGGGTTGCTCAATGTTTGTTCCTGTTAAAAGGGAGTTTTTCTTCTCTTCTGTCAGTACATGCACACTTATTGTGAGGGAATGCTGTTGAGTCAATGAGTCGGTTCAATCAGCTGGTTTTCCTTAGTCAGAAAACTTTTAACTAATCTGACTGTTTGATCTGATTGACCCTGCATTGTCTCTGTAAATTGCCTTGAGATGACATGTGTTGAAAACTGGTGATATATAAATTAAATTGAATTAAATTGAAATGAATCGAATTGAATTGGCTGTTCATCCTCCACCCTGAGATTTGCAGAAATAACTTTGAATCAGCATTTTGATCAGCATCTTTGAACACGCGACTTTACTTCCTCTTTACTCTAACTGCAAATAGATTAAAAGTATTACAAAGTTTAGCAAGTACATAGATAAACAGAATTTTATTCTTTTTGACTGCAAAATATGTTGGAATAAAAAGAATACATAGCAAACCTTTTATTAAAGAAAACTTACTGGAAATAAGCAACTTAGGAACCAGGAGGCGGCTGATGAAGGAATTAATAGCAGCAACTTAAACACCATGGGAAAGTGACAGACTACATGGGAAACAAGTGAGTGCCATTAACAAAAACACAGAAAATCATGACAAATAAGGTTTAGATTTATGAATGAAAACTATTTTATGTTAAAACAAAATCTTTTACATCAGCTTTAGATTGCTAAAGCCCCTCCAGACTCCCCATGGACATCTCAGTTAACATTTCTGTCAGTCTTTCAACCATTGAGATTATAGTGGGAACATGACTCCTTAAAGTGTTCAAAGCTTAGATAACGTTTTATAACTTAACTCTGCTTTAAACTTTTCCAGCAACTCAAGTCTACTGTGTTTCTTGGTCTTCATGACTAAACTCTTCTTTTCTTTACTTATGTCACCTAAAAGACCTCTGACACCTTTACTAATCAGGTGACTGCTCAAGGCAATTGAATTGGCGATTAAAATTGACTTTTTTAATTCAAGTTCAAAAGGTATAGATAATTTTGCAACCCACTTTAATTCTTAACATAAGATAATAAACTGTGCCCTTTTTCTTTCTCTGCTCAGAAATGGAGCAGGAGAAACAAACACTGGAACACCGAGTTGTGGAGAGAGGCCAAGATGACAGCACGCTTGGCTTGTTCAGCTGCTGACCTCGCTCATCACCTAGCTCTAGGCTGTTCCACTTTAAAAAAAAAAAAAAAAAAACAATACCATCTTTCACCGTGCCTCTTCAAGCGGTGGGCTTAGGACTGGCAGCTGCCCAACAAAATCCATCTCTAATAAAGCATCTGTATGTGGGAGAGCTGGCGAGTTTAAGCGAAATAAGAGCACGAAGTGATAAATTTAGCATCATGAAAGCATCTGAAACATTCAGATTGAAGGAAGCTGTGGGTGCTTTTATGATAGGGGTGTTTTATCATACCTACATTCAACAGAATTGTAGCAACTGTGCCATTTACCTCTTCATTTGGCTTTTCTTTTTTTTTTTTTTGGAAATGGCTTTTGTGAGAGGAGCGATCTGATTGTGGGGCTAATGTTTACAATGATGTTGAGATTCTGGCAATTGCTACATGTTAAAAAAATGTGCCTGAAATAGCATCAATGAACCGCAATATTGTTTTAAATTATAAATTCTGAAGTGCAGCCAAACACATCAGAAATACCTAAGAGTGAAAACAAATCAGCATGTGAGATGTTGAGTTAAAAGTCTCCAGCAAGGCATCCTCTTAATATGATTTTACAGATTATCTCATAATATTGTACAAAAAAATAATGCCCTTGGCTTGTAATAATAATCTCATTCACTTCTCTAAACAGATAGGTAATTATATGAAATAACTTCACCACAACTTCAATGCAAAATACAAGAGAGTATTAACAAAAATCATTTAAGCCCAAGTTAAAAGTATTTTAGTTCAAACTCTTGACTATACTATTGAAACTCTACTAAAGTAAGCTAGTAAGTACAAAGAGAAAAAGAAAAACATATGGTTGAAAATCAATAAAATGATGCAATGATATTCCAGTTCAGCATGAATCTTATGTTTGATAACTAAAGTTTGTTTTAAAGAATTGTGGTCAAATTAGTGTATAACTAATTTAGACCAATTTGATTGTATTCAGATCAATTCACAATGGAAATCCAAGAGTTAACTAAAACATTATTTGCCAAAATAATAATCTATTAAATAAGTTGCTTATTCAGAAATCAATAACGTTCAGTAAATTGATTCTTACCCTTTTGTAATTGAGCTAGTAGTGAGCAGACATGAGGAGATTCATCTTAAAAGAATCTGGTCATATTTTTGGTGATCAACTATGATAAACATAAGGAAATACACACATGTTAAGACCCTTGTTTTAGCTTTATCAACAAAATCTTTTAACAATTTGGTTCAGAAATTTTCCACTAGATCCACTTAGATTTTCAGTCTGCAGATTCTGGTCCTTTGTTTGTGGCCTCCCATTATTGTGGCTCTACCGATGTGACCCTCAGGACACCCTTACTGCGAAAAAGAGGCAGAGTTTCTTTGATTTGATCATTTTGTCCCCAAGCACCATAGGAGTAGGACTATACTGTATGTCCCAGTGGGAGTGTCTTGTGATAAGGGGTTTGTAGACGTTGAAAGACTTCATCTTCCTTAATCAATGAAGTAATACAAGGTTTTATGACCTAACAAAATAAAATATATTTTTTTTAAAACTGTTGATCTAAAGAACAACTGTTAGCAACAGATGTAAGACAGCTGTTATAACTAAATCAGGAAAAACATATGTAAGACTGATCAGAAAGACAAATTTGGTAAAAAATAGATATCTTTTCTGAAACATTAAAACATTCTTGCTTTAGTGATATATATACTATAGACATTTAGACATCTATAATGCTGTTGTTACTACTCAATATAGCTCACCTATTTATATTATATTTATACAGAACATTTTATTTTATTTTTTAACCATCCTTGTAAACCTGTATATAAACATCTGTATCCTGTATAGCACTTCTGGATAGATGCAAACTACAGTTTGTTGCTTTTACTTGCGACAGTGCAATGACAATAAAGTTGAATTCTATTCTATTCTATTCATTTATTTACCGTTATATTTATTGTAAGGCTCTGACTGACATCTGCATTTTGCAAAATAACAATATCTATAATGGCTTTTAATCTTATCAGTCAAATGGAATATCAGATATAGAAATTGGTTTCATAAAAACTACAAGCAGTATTGTCAAACAACATAAAACTAAAAATACATTAAAAAACATGATACAACAACAGAATTAGAAGAAAGTTAAAAGAAACATAAAAGTGTCCTAGTGGTTGATATTTACTTGACCCACATGCAGAACACAAAGCAATAAAAAAATCAGATAAGTTAGGTTTATTTTCTGAACAGATTAAGGTTTGAAGGAACGTCTGATTAGATCCCAGGACAACTGGATCCAGCTTGTCAGCTAACTGAGGGCCGGGGGGATAAGAGGTAAGTGGATTGAATGAATGAAAGCGAGAGCAAGAACAGGCTTAATGAATGGGATGAGATGAATCCACCAGGGGTAAGAGATCGAGATGCTGGAGAGTTCTGATGGCAGGAGTTGTCAGAGGTTTGAGGGCAGGTGTTCAGACAAGCAACTGATTGGGATGTGGATCAGTTCGAGTTACAGATGAAGCTCTGGATGTAGTTCCAGCAGAGGATCGTAAATGTGGACCAGATTTTCTTAGGTAATTGAACATGTAAGCTCCACGGGAACTCGAGATGATATCTGCAACGAGTTCGGAGGGAAAAACTTCTCGT
This sequence comes from Jordanella pulchra, assembly GCA_034780135.1. Classification (NCBI taxonomy): domain Eukaryota; kingdom Metazoa; phylum Chordata; class Actinopteri; order Cyprinodontiformes; family Cyprinodontidae; genus Jordanella; species Jordanella pulchra. Next base: position 8,078 of record JAUZNJ010083407.1, on the reverse strand, counting down.
TAGTAGATTACCAAGGAATAATTCTTGGAGTTCTAGGCTCAGAGGGGCTCAGAGTACCCTTACAGGTTAACACTCTGGAGCTAGAGTACTGGCTGCATGCTTATCTTAAACTGCTGTCGATGAAACCAACTATGCACAGGTGTGCATGGACCACCCTCTGCTGAACAGTCAACTGAGGGGGCAAAATCTGTAAAAACCCTGGAGTTTACTTTATGCTCCAACCTGTCAACCCAAATGTGTAGCATTGAACTTGGAGAGTTCAGTTTAGACAACTGGATGTGAAGTTTTGTAGAAGATGTTTTGCTTCTCATCTGAGAGACTTCTTCACTTCAAACTGATGCTGGGGAGCACTGAGATTAATATACTGTAGTTGTAACAAAAGAATTAGGGGAGGGGGGAAAAGGAAAAAACAAAGGTGGCTCTGAACCTTACCGGATGGCCCATAGAGAGCACCTGGGGGGGGATTGATGGTCGTTGGGGGGGTTCTGATGGGTCATTAACTTCCTAGTCAGAGTGGTTTCGGTCACATGCCTTTTTGTAATGTGAGTCAGGTGAGGGCAGGAGGGAGGGGAAATTTTCTGGGCATAGTTCATAAAAGTGCTTTCTATGTAGGTGACAAGTTATGTCTGGGAATGAGTTCCTAATTTTTTCTCTGACTCTACCATCTTTTCGTGTTTTACCTACATTTAAGGATCAAGTGACTGCTGAGTATTAAAGATTTATTGTATTGTGACTGCAAAATTGTTATATACTAGTTTCTGGGATTTTCTACCCAGCCACATGGATGCAGTTATTAGGTTATGCTTTCAATTTCACTTTCTATAATCTGCATAGTGAGTTGAGCAAAGCATCTGCATAGTAAGATATATTAAAGAATGCTAAAACTTAGTTTTTATAAAATGAGACACACTGCGGCCTCAATTCTCTAGCTGCCTACACGTGTGGTGGTTCACTTTTCAAGGATGTGTTTGACATGTCCAAAAAAAAAACGCTGAACAACCAGGCTACTCTAGTGATCAAACTGTGAATGTTGCACTGTCAAATCAAAAGAAGGACAATTCTAGAGTGTTATCTTATCAAGTCATAATGTTTTCTTATAATATTCAAGCAAAGGCACATACACAACAGTATAGCAGAGGTATAAAAAACAAAAGTACCACCAATGCTCTTTACTCTTTTAAGAGCTAATAATAGATGCAACTTTTCTATTTTGGCTTCTACATAGAAATCTGTTTTATTTCATAACCTTTTAAACCAGTTTTTATCGTTGATAATACTTTTGGAGGGTACTGTATAATACTTTATATTTTAGGTTATTTGTTTTGCTCTTTAACATGTCTTATAGGAATTCAAGGGATTCAAATAGGAAATGAAATGGGGTACTGGACAATATTTTGTAAAACATTGAGCTGCATTTTCTGCCACTATGAATGCATTTTCTAGAAGCAAAAAAAAAAGATATCTACATTATCATACAATAGCGAAAAAATGCTGTGTGTCATCACATTATCAGTCCTCAAAGCCGTATGCGGTTCAGTCTGCTAGGGGAAGGGCATCCTTTTAGTGTTACAAAAGCTGACTTTGGAGGAACACAAAAAGCAACAAATTTGAGGCAAAGATTGTGAAAGGAGAAGTATGAGCAAAATGAAGAAAAACCCAAGGGCTGCACAAACACAAAGAAAAATAAGAAATACATGAAAGCGATGTACTGGATTCCAATTTAGTGCCCTAATCAGACCATTCCGTAAAAGTGAGACCGACAGTGCTGAGCTGGAAAGCTCTGATGAGATTCAGCAAGCATACAGTACATCAGCCCCCATCTGTCTCCACATCATGGATGAGACTGAGATAGTATGCTTAGCTATGGAAATCACTGAACATGTTTTTCTTAATGGAAAAGGTCCATTACTGATGCAAAGAATAGATTGTGCACTGTCAAAAAAAGGGAAATCTAGAAGATTACTGCCTTTAAATGTATTAGGCTGCTCTTTTCAATTTTCCGAAGCATGGCGGGTACTGCTTTTATGCAAGCATAAAACAGGGGAACTTATACTGTTTTTTCTATGCATATTAAGCCAATAAAAGCTTTGAGCTTTAAGAATAATGGCAGCAGGTAAACGTGGTGTAGCTGAACAGCACTAAAAGCAAAAAGGGTTTCAGTGAATTATTTCACTGACATTTTTGGATTCTCAACATGCGAATGTATTTCATTTTGTTCAGCAAGTTTTTAAAGAATCCCATATTGAATTGTTACCATATTATTGGAGACAGATGTGAGGGTAGAGTCAAGACTGAACCTGTTTTGATGAGGCATCTCTCAGTGATAAGATTTTTTCTGGTTCCACATCGACTAGTGTTTTATTGGATCAGCAGGAAGTATGCCCTATTCTACTGTGATTGGTTATTTTCTTACTAACTGACTTTCATTACCACGTTTTAGAAATATCAGTTTTAGGTTCCCTGCAGTTTCTAACAAGCTTGCTCTTCCCGTACTGAAGCCTTGTTTCAACACGTACCCATTCCCTCTCTTTCTTTCTGTTATTTTGTTTTTGTAGGTCGACCCACAGGTCCGTAGCACAGAGTTCAGTCTGCAGGTACCTGCTTGCTCAGTGTAAAGTGGTTTCATAGTTACTGAGGCCTTACTGACCCTCATGTCCTTCTGGTATCATACAAAAATACTACTCCTTATATGATAGGTGTAGCAACTCAGACATGTATGATCCCGCTGTGTCACCTACTGAGGGGATGTGCTCACTTAATGAAGCCACTACAGCACCTCCATGACCAAGTTTCTGTCTGATACAGTGTGTTGCAGAGTTTTCATACCCTTCAAACCGTTTTATGTTACAACCAAAAATTAGATGTATTTTCGGTTCTGGATTTGTAGCTTTTCAAGCATTTTTTGTTAGTCAGTGATTAATCTCAATACAATTTCACCTTCATATGACACATTAAGGACAAAATATTTGTGCTGAACTTTATTTTTATGCCAACAGCAAACTATCACAGATGTAGCATTAAACTGTTTCTGTGGAGCACAGATGCCCATGAGGTTAATTGCAATGTACCTATCTGTTACAAATTAGTTATGGTGTCAGTTTTGTCTGTTATCGGAATGGAGAATGTCCCTGCATGCCATGCTAGAAACAGAGGTTTAAATCTATACAGGGACTGTTGGATCCATCCATCCTACTCCTATTCACCCACCAACCGTCACACATTAGATCAGAACTGACAGTCTGAAAACCATGGACACTCTTTCCCTTGGTGGGAAAATGAGAAAACCCAAGTTTAGTGGTGTCTTCTTGTCACAAACCAACAAAACAGATAATTCCTCAGAACCTCAGTTTTCATTTAAGCCAATAATTCACTCTGCGTAACAATTAGGTGCTGAAAGCATTATCTACTCATATATTTTTTGGTTTCCCAAGTATAATTAAAAGCATAGATAACATCACATTGTCTTTGGGTTACACCTAGACACATATTTTATGCATGCAAAAACACACACCGACACACAATGTTTCACATTCCAGTGCAGTTTCTGCATCTATCTTTTGTCTCAGTCATTTCTGTTTATCTACAGCCCATTAGTACCACTGACTACCAAGCCATATGCTTGTTAAAATGACAGCACTGTAAATATGAAGGATGTTATTTCGAAACTGTTCGCAAAGTTATTTATTTAACTGTTACATTTTTGATCATGGTCTACTTTTTCTTCCTGTTGTTATTCCTAGTGTATTAACTGACCTACTCCTCAAATTACTCCTTCAGGAGCTACTCCTCAAACTATCTTGAATTCTCTATGGTTCATGTATTGCCGCCTCTTTGGCTTTGAATCTGGGTCTTTCTCCCTTCATTAATCAAACCAAAAGAGTATATTTTCAAGAGCTTTGACAAAAAATGTTTTGTGTGATGCACTTCGACTGACACAGTTCTCCTTTTATTTATTTATTTTTATTGTAGTTTTACATTTGGATTTCATTGTTAATGCTCTGTCATCTACAGCAGAGGTGATTTGCTATCTAGATGCAGCAGTAAGTTTAGCCCTGTGTCGTTTTGGGGAGTGCTGGTAGAAGAGGACAGCCGCAGCTGCCATCGAATGATGTTGAAAGTGACCATTTCAGTCTGGAGGTGAGTTCTGTGAAGAGGTGGATAAGCTCTTTGCTGGCATGCATGGTCTATATTTCCAAGTTATTTATAATGTAAGCAATCTAGAGCTGCAAGTTAAATCCAGGATGTAAGAGCTCCTTTGTACCTACATACTGTAGCTACTGAACAGGCTTCCCTCTGATTGGGGGTTATTATACTCCTGCCATTGTGCATCCACTTCACTCTGTTTTCATTTTGTTTCAACAATGGATGGAAGATTCTCCTTCTGTATGTACTTTTTTGAGTGTTTGTTTTCATTTGTTTATATTTACTACATGTCTTCATCAAATAAATCTGTGTAAGAGCAAATTTAAAACTGTTTTGGGCCATGATCGGTACGCACCAAGGTAAAAATTTTGTTGTCCAAAAAGGAAACCATGTTTAGTCTACTTTACATATGACACAGGTTTTTGGAAATTCAATCGCTAGTAAAAGGTAAAAGGCTCCAATTTTTTCCTTGCTCTTGCTTTGTGCTCTTACCTATTAGTCTGAAATAGTTTGATTCAGAGCTCATCTTGTCCCTACATCTTAACTTCTGGGAACGCTTCATATTAATGTTCTTGTAAGCAGCTTTCAGCTATCATGAAGCCAGATCATATTTCATGCTTTTATTGAAAAGAGAGCCCATTTGAGTTCATAATTACCTGTGCATTGCGCCTGGGGCTCTTTCCTTTCCCACTTTTCTGATTTATGTTCCACTAATCTCCTGCACGGGGTGTGAAAGCAGCCAGTGGCTGACCTGGATATCGCCGAGCATTATAAAGCACTACAGGGAGTCTCGGGGCTTTGAGAAATTGCGGCAATGGGATAGTGCAGTGAGCATACATCTATTGTTAATATGTCTTCTGCCCTTAGGGCCCCCTTTAAGGGCACGTTAGGGACAGCAGTAATCTATTAACTCTAACTTACTGTCAGTGACAGAGCAAACAAACAGATCTTGAATTCCCAGTTGACTTTTTGTAAAAAACAAACAGCAAAACAACTTTCAAAAAGTGTGGGAAGAGAATTAATCACTGAAGCATTCAAGAAACCAGTGACAACTAGTTCTTACAACTGTATTTAATTAAGAGTAATACTACTTGATCATAATTTTACTCAGGTAAGAGTAAAAAAGTATTTGGTGAAAAGGCTTTTCAAGTACTGAGTAACTAATCACCTGATATTTGAAATAATTTAATAAAAACATTTCAAAATGTATAATTAGGCGTGAATTTTGACATTTTATAGACAAAAAAACAAACCAGGAATCCTGTCATCAAAAACTAACAATTTCCAGGTAGAAGAAACACTTTTCCAAACCAAAACCAAGTATAAAACGTTTGAAACAGTATCTTCTGTGACAATATTTACTCCTTTTTGTATATTAGTATGACCTCCTCTAGGTTCAAATAAGCCTGTGATCAAAAACAGAAAATTATTTGGCAACAAAAAATTAACTGTGTGCATTTTTCTGGAGCCATTAAAAAAAGGAAAAAGTTGTTCATTATTCAGTGAAGTTACTGATACTGAATGGAGTAGCCAAACATTTTACTCAAGTAAAAGAAGAGACAATTTATAAAGATATTACTCAAGTAAAAAATATGGAGCAGTAAAACTACTCTGAAAAGTATAATTTAATCAAAAACTTACTCAAGTAACTGTAACTGAGTAAATGGAAAAGTTACTACCCACCACTGGTGGTAACTCTGGAGAAGCTGTGGAGATCTACAGCTAGACTGAGGGAACATGGAAAGCGTGGCTTTTTATGAAGTTATAGCAAGAAAAAAATCTATTTCTGGAAGAAAAGACCTATTTGCAGTTTACTAATATCCATGCAAGGGACAAAGAAAATAAATGGAATAAGGAAGATCAGGCCAAAATGAAACTTTTTAATTTACCCTTGTTATACTAACACATATTGCACACCACAATGTTTGAGTTTTCATTTGCAAAAGGTTTGAAAATTATGGATCCTGTTCCTAATTCTTTACAATTATGCATGCTTCGTGTTTCATAACACAATAGATAAAGAAAATGCATAAAAAATAAACGAGTTATTGTAGTACAGAATATGAAATTTTCATTGAGATATGAAACATTTGATGGTTCGTATACTGGGTTAAAGTGGACCAGCTTTGCTCAGGATGTAATTGTTTTTCTCAAAGTAATTTGCACATCAGGGATTGAGTTCCAGCTGGGATGAAAGGGAACTGATTCATAATTCATGGAGTTGTAAATGTGGGAGCAATGGGCTAATGGGCAATGTGACATTATGTAATGAAACAGTGTATAATGAAATTTGGGTATATTATGTGACGGTTATAATGAGAACCAGGATTTTCTAATGAATCTGGAAGTAACACCACATATTTCGAGTTTATTTAATTCCACTAAAATGTACTTTTGTATTGCAAGAGCAATTATAGAGATGTTTGCAATGACATGAATAAAAAGCAAGAAATATCCATTCTCCAGTCGTCATCGTCGTCTGCAATGGCAACAATTGACATAAAAAGTTCTTTTGATGTGACACTTAAGACACAGTTCCACCATGGTCAGACATCCTTTGCAAAAGAAATCATTAAAACCAAGGGATAAAAGGCAGGTAGAGGGACAGCTTGAAGGAAAAAAATGATAAACAATAAAGGAGTTGTGATGGGGTGGACGATGGGAAGAGCATCCTAAGGAAGCACAGCTGCTTTGTTCTCATGCCACACACAAGAAAGGGCCACATCAATGATGCTGGCTGTTTCCAGCAAATCGCATAAAAGTGTGGGAGGGGGAGAGGTAGACGAGAAACGGAGAGAAAGTGAGTATAATCATTTGAGATTCTGGAAGGGACTCAGTCCTCGCTGTCACTCGTCCATCGTTTCTAGGAAACACAAAGAGCATTATGCATGAAGCCCAGAAGGTCTCCGAGCGCGCGTCATGCTGTCGCATCGCTCTACCTTGCAAAGTTGCTCTCACACAATTTCTCCTGGATCTCACAATGCTGCATAACACAATAAAGTCACCCAGATCAATGACAGGTTAAGAGGTGATCATTTGGCTAGCTTTCAGCCTTGACCACACTCTTAGTACTTTACTGCTGTGATTTTGTAACCAGGTTACTGTATATTCCAGATTTCTGCCCAGGTCCCCCTTGAAAAAGAGGTCCAGATCTCAATGGGGTTTTACCTGGTTAAATAAAGGTAAATAATAAAATAATAATCAATAATAATTGGAAGATTGACAAACAACGTTCAAATGCCACATTGCTCTCCCAAAAGGACAAATTTGAAGGAAAAATGGGATAAAGAATGTTTCAAAAGATATTCAAATGTGCTGTGTCCTTTTTCTTTTGAAGTCTTAAACTGCTGTCTGAGGTGTTTTAATTTTTCTTTGTTGTGGATTTTCACTTGAGTGGAAGTAAAAAACTTCTGATTCTGCTGTAAAGTTTAGTGAAGAGATGCAAGATCGGGTTACTGCAACAACCCAAACATTGCGCCGGTGTTTTTCAGATAAACTGAAACACACAGCAGGGGTGGGAACTAAAGAACAGATCAAGACTAAGTCAGATTACAAAGAGAACAAGTAGTGAGCCTTGATAAAAAGCTGACTATGAATCACAGCCATTTTACTGTTCTGTGCATTTTTATAACCACATCCTTTACAAAAATCCCCATCTTCTCTCATGCTTAGGTTTATATCCTTCAGATCTTCAATGGGAATCTTTTGTTCCCCTTTTTCTACTCATCTGTTTATTTAAGATATGCAGTATGAGAAATTGCTCATGTTCAGGTCAAAACCTTTACATAGACTGTGATAAATGAAAATTTACTCACATACTGTAGTGGTTAAATAAGGTTCAATAGAGACGCCTCATATGTGTTGGGATCCGGAGCCTGCCGCTCCACCTTTCTTCCAGCAGAGTGCGTCGTGGGTCTCCCGGGCTGGAGCCCTCT
>JAUZNJ010083396.1:0-23586 GCA_034780135.1 Jordanella pulchra | reverse complement strand
TTTAAATTACAATGTATTTAGGAATATGCAGCAAGTCGTTGCATACACCTCACTTCTCGACATCAGTACACACTTGATGCATCCAATGACTTCAGTCATTGATCAATTCTTTTAAGGGGCATACATTCTTGGACAGCAGTACCAAAATAGTAAAGCCTGACATCAAGAGGACCACCAAAACACCTTATGAAGCTATTCTTCAATAAACAGACAGACTTTTCCTCACTGGAAACACATCAAGCATTTCTAAGCAAGTTTTTTTATTCGATTGAAGAAGAACAGCAGATCATTTTCTGATATCCTTTTAAACTGCAGGATAATTTATATGCAACGGGAATTTTCTTACAGATTAAGCTTTTCTATCAGCTGGATTTTTTAATCTTGATAAAAATTAAAGTTGATTTCTGACATCCACCGTCAGCATCCTGACATTTATTTTACAAAATCAGCTTCTCTAACTACATTTTTATAAAAAAATCCCTGCAGCTACCTTCCCAGTGTCTACTACTACATATCTGCTTTATAGACACAAGAGTTGTTCCCGCTTAAGAGTGTAATTATTGATTCTGCATTTAGTCTTTCACTCATCTCTGCAGTGAGCAAAAGTTTAAAAAGTTCACAGATTGGTGATCCTTTCAGAGCATTCTTTTCCTGTCTATGTTCCTTTTCCTTTTACATTTGATTTTTCATTGCACTTATAATTCACTTTAAACAGCTTTTCTTCTCCAATCCACCGAATAACGACTTATAAGAGCGATCTATGCATTTTGTATAAACCTCTCTTTTGTACTTTACTTGCTTTTTTCCTTTGATTTTTATTTAATCTGATAACCAGGCTGTTTTTGTCTTTAGGGCGAATCCTATTACAAAAAGCCAACATGACACTGTTTTGTTTACTATCCAGTAACACTAAAGCTGTCATTGGGGCACTTTTGTTAGGGGAGCACTAATTTAGCCACTCTCATTGCTTCAGGGACAAACAAGTCTGTGCATCTATTATCTCCCGCTCTCGGGGATATGAATCGAAGTGGCTGTCCTATCCTGTTCTTTGTTACACTGCTGTGCAGCTGAGACACTGACTAAGCTTTTCATCTATTTTTAGCCAAATAGCAGAATTGGGAAGCATAATTTTTGCCTATAAAATCTTTGTCCATATTACTGGGATAATTAAATCTGTCAGTTCAAGGCTCCTCTCTAAACTGAAGACACCAAAACACCAACATGTCGGGCGTGCAGGTGGCGCAGTGGTTAGCGCGCACGACCCATGTATGGAGGCTTAGTCCTCGACGCGGGCGACCTGGGTTTGAATCCGGCTAGTGGTCCTTTCCCGCATGTCTCTCCCCCTCTCTCCTGTCAGGAAAAACGAGCCACTAGTGCTGTAAAAAGCTAAAAAAAAACACCAACATGTAACCTAAATCTGCTTAGGTTCAGCTCAGAATGGATTGTTCAACATTTATATACTTTGAGACATGTTCTCTAGCATCTTTGTACTTACAAATAGGTGCAGGCACAGCTGCCTGCGCAGTTAAACATGTAGAACCTGTAGAACAGATGTCCATCTCAGGTCACAGCTAATTACAATGTGTTACAGGTAGCTGTAATTATATTCATAACCACAAGGAATTTCATATCAATGCGTACCTCCTGTAGTGGCAGATTTCTTGTATGGGGTACTTCAGTGTTTAGTAGATGTCTTTGAGGGGTTGAAGGGTTTTTGACAAACTGACTCGTCAAAAATAAAGTTACAGCTGCTGACAGCTCTCTCTTTCTGCCACTAGGTGGTGTAGCTACTTTACCTTCAACATTTAACCTGAAAACCTTCCAGCTTGGTATTTTCTGGATGTTTCCTGCCTTTTGTGCCAAGCAATGACAAGGCTGTGTCATAGCCACAGCTGGTGCAACCAATTAATTTTAACCTAGAAGAAGTCACGCTGAAGAGTAGCAAAAAATAGAGATTTTTACTCGGAATAGAAAATATAGCCTTTGGTGCTCAGACATTGGTGGGAGATGTAAACATCAAGAATTATTATATTAAAATTGAAGAGATGAATTAGGATAGGACCCCCCCGCCCACCACCCAAAAAAATGGGGGGGGGGGGGGGGGGGGGGGGGGGGCAAAGGACTATGGAGCTAAATCAGTGAAAGCTTGGACTGACATTGAATGTGAAATTTGGCTTTGAAAAATTCAACTCTGAAAAACTAAATACTAAAATTTCAAACATTGAAATGACAATCATAGAAAATTCAAATACTGAAATTTCAAAATTATCTCTGAAAACGTAAAAACTTTTGATAAAACTGTAATTTTTAGCTGCAGCCTTTCTCAATGAGAGATGACGTATCACTACAGAGTTCCTGGAGCTATGATGTCACTACAGTCTGGCACTGTTTTTGCTTAAGGGGGCGGGGCTAAACTGAAGGCTCCATAGCTAACGTGAGCTTCTGTTCTTGTCTTGAAATATAGTTTATCACTTAGGTTAGTTTGAAACTAAACTTACTGGAATAACTGTTGTTTCATACAACCAAAAGATAATAATAACAAAATTAATACCCTTACTTGTGGCTGAGCAGCAACACTGGAACCGTAGTCCTCCATTACTTTACCTGAGAAAGATGAAGAAGAGTACCAGAAAAACGGAAGGACCCTGAAGGAGCCAAGATGTCACTTATTTAGCTCCATAAAAGAAGAAGCGAGCCAGATGGAAATGAGGATGATAGTGGAGATGCTGTGGAGTAGGGTACAGCTTGTTATACAGTCTTTTTAAAGCAGAGCTCAAGGTGATGATTGGCGATGACACAGGCGAGCACGGTGCAGATAGGCTTCCAGCAGCAGAGCGTCAAGAGGCTGATTTGATGAGTGAGACTGAACATGTCTGTCACACATTTGCATTTCTGTCACAATTCTAAGAGTGCTGGAGCAATATTAGTCTTAGTTACAAATTGTAGCTGCATTTGTGTACTTTATTACGAATGCCTCTGGATGTTGAATACAAATAAAACTGGCAGTGAGGGCTGAATAAGGTTTAAGGTGTAACCTTTCCTTAAAATAAGGAAAGCAACAAACCACTTTGTTTACTTTCTTTAGCTGAATAGATCTCAATCTCAGCAGCTATGATGTCATCATCACTACCTGGGTGAAGATCACACTTAGCATGTCCTTATTCTTGCATATTTTACTTCCAGATCTGGATTCTGTGACATCAGCCTGACGTCCCTACAGATATGTGACTCGCTCCGAAGCTCTGAATTCACACACTTTGAACTAATACCAAAAAGTCCCCCTCTGGTACATATAAAGCAGCATGTCTGCTGAATGTATCAGGAAAAAGCACAGTAGCTGGGTATCATTATGCTCCCACGGTGCTTTTTGTCCTTAATTGTACCCTGTCACCCTGTGGGGAACAGAGAAGCACAGAGGATTGTACTCGTCTGTGTGATGCGTGCCAGAACGCTTTTGTCTCTGTAAGGAAATGATTGCAGACCCTTTTCTTGTTTTCTATTACAGTGAGTTCAAACATAGGAATGAGTAAGACACAATGACTGCAGACAGCTGTAATGTGTGTGCTCCTGTTTTGGTCTCACAGTGAGGACCATTTCTCTGATTTCACCATCAAATTATGGACAGTTTCTACCAAAGTGAGAACATAAAGCTGGTCTTCACTTCCTTTTATTTCTCACGATAAGGCTTAAGACTAAGGTGTGGGATAAGTTTAGATTAAGGCTAGGGTTAGTTAAGCACTTTTAATCGTTAGGTTTATAGTTAGTGTCAAGTGTTGGGACATAGACAAGGTTGAAAATCAATGGGAGTCAACACATGGATGTGTGTTAGGACGTCCTGCTGGGGTTCATGTTTGGATCAGTGTGTGCCGAAGAAGGTTTTGGGTGGTTTTAGACTGCAGAGATGTGCTGCTGCTTAGCTTGGCCTTTTTTTGCTCCTCAGATAATTAGAGAAGCAGAGTGAACTCGCAGAGAGATACTCCTGCTACCAGACACACATGCAGCCAAGCTGTGGGCCAATGCGGTCCCTGCATGTCCTGGTGTGTGAGCGACCCTGCGTATCCGTGTGATAATGATTCTCTAATGAGCGCTGCAGCTAGCGCATTAATGAGACAGGCTTTAGAGTCCTCCCTGTGCAGTGTGTGTCTGTGTCACATAGGCGTGCGACTTTCTTCCAAGTAAAGACAGCTTGTGTTTTCACATTGTCTGTTCTTATCATTAAACCTCAGTTTGTGTTCAAGAGCAGCTGATGTCTGTTTGTGTTTATGTCAAAGAGTCAACAGAAATACAACCCAGATGATGATTCAGTAATGGACAAGCGTTGAGGCAGTTATTTCTTTAACACACTTTGACATGTTGTAATGTACGAATTCTTTGGAAAAATTCACATTTGGTTTAGACTTAAATGAACTTCATTGTCATTTTGTACACACTGCATACAGGTTAGGACAGTGTAATGAGTTTTAATTGATCAAAAATGTTGACAGTGGAAAATAACATTTCAAGATGGTTTGAAATATAAATGGATTTAAGAATGTTCAGCCATGATTTTATAGAATAATGGCTTTTTTAATGGGTCAAAAAGCTCAACAACATTGGCAGTGGAGAATAATGATGCAGAATTTCAATAAAGTTCAGTTCTGTGCATGTGTGGTTGCAAGAGGGGAAAAAGCTGTTGCAGAACCTGGGGGACCTGCGGCGGATGCTGCTTCAAGAGGGCTGCATTTCCAGGGAAGGGCTGCTGTTGGAATTCATCACATGCGTTTGGTTTAGAGAGGCCTTTACAACTGATTTTACTTTTTGCAGAAAATTAAGATGAACAAACATTCTTATTATTTTCCATTAAAAAATCATCTAACATTCCTTTTCCCCATGTGTCTTTCCTTCCTTTTTATCTTCCCTGTTATCATTCTGCAGCAATACTTCACTCTCCTCATCATAACAGATGGGGTCATCAGCGACATGGATGAGACACGCCATGCCATCGTTCAAGCCTCTAAGTTGCCAATGTCCATCATCATCATCGGTGTTGGTAATGCAGACTTTGCTGCCATGGAGTTCTTAGATGGAGACGCCAGCGTTCTGAGGTCCAACACTGGAGAGGAGGCGGTCCGGGACATTGTGCAGTTTGTCCCATTCAGGGATTTCCGTAATGTGAGTAGTGGTTAAGAGCTCATTCTGGTTTTCCTCATGTTTCATCTACTCATCTTAAGATAGACTAGATCTTTTAAAAATTATCAGCTAAAAACAGAAGAAGCTGTGACCTTCTTCAACAGCTTTTCAGAATTAGGATAATTTATGGAAGCTTCAGCTCACATATTGGCTCCAAGTGGGGTTTCTGTTTACTCTGATTGAAGTAAACCAAATTATTATCAGGTAGTATTGGCTGATACAGAGAACTTTATATCATTTTTAGTTTAGTTTTTTTCTACTCTCCTGAAAATATGAAAGAGAATGTAAGAAAAATTTAAAAAAAACATTTGCATGTACTTGTTTTCTCTTTTTCCTTTAAAGAAGTGAAAAAAAATAGCTTGTTAGAAAAAGTCAGCTGCCAATATTTCAACGTGCAAGTTGTTGACACAGTACTTTTACAGAAACCAGCCTCTGTTTTTTGTTTTTTACTAGTAGATGTACATTTATAAAAGAAAATACAACTTGGTGAAGAATTATGGAAGAATCAACTCACCTTTGCCAATTATCAGTCATGACAGCCACAAAACAGGCTTTAATCAGAGTCACCAGACTTTTGCTCATTCTTTTTTCTTTGACGCAGAATCTGATATAGCTATCAAAACCTTTTTAGAAACATTTGAAAAACTGAGGAGAAATTGAGCAAAATCGAATCGAATCAGTGCAACTCTCAATTCATATAGAGCATAAAGAAATGAGACAAATCCTATAACTAGAACATTTCTACTTTTGTACTTTTAAATTTCTTACTTAAATATTTCTTCGGTTTTCTTAAAAATCAACCAAAGAGCTACGTGAATTTGAAGCTGCAGGTCTCAGCCCCATCAAGCTTTGCTGTGGTTGCAGTAACAGAAGAGAAATCTGGTTAAACTGATATTCTTGAGATCATTCTTAGTGAATGTAGTTTCTCCAAATTCTTAATTTAAAGAAACAACTTGATTATTAGAAAAACTTAACTTGAACTTTATGATCCATGAGGATCCATGAGATCCTTGCTGCTAACTTATCTAAAAATTATAAAATATGTTCAGCTCAGAAATAAGACGGCAGCAGTAAAGAACAGAACATCTGTGAAGGAAGAACCAGATTAAAAACTAGGAGCTTGTTTGAAGCTTGTTCATAAGAGGTTATAGGAAAGATTCCTAAAGAAATATTAAAATAAAATTGAAAAGGCTAACGGGCTAGCATGTAATCTGTATTTTAAGCTCTTTACATAATAAAAAACACATTTTACATGACGAAGGATTTAAAATAAACATGAAAATAGCATCTTCAGTAGGGTTTTATGAGCATTTGACCAACTAATGTTTGAATTTTGAAGCTGTTTTTTTGCCTTGGTTTTAACTGTGCTTTATTTAATGACACAATGTCCTGCTGCCCTGCGCGTAAAGGCAGCCTGTTGCTTCATGTCTGTGCTTTATCACGCACACAGCACACTTGGAGTTAAGAGAGTCTGCTGTTTGAGGGTTTCTGCTTGGTTATCTCACTCTCAGCAGAGAGGCTGCAAACAAACGGCAGGCTGATGGGTTTTTGAGCTGTGTTTATGTTAATGAAGGTTTTTACATGTGTGCTGCAGGTGAGCAGAGACGTTGGAGCGTGCTCATTTTCTGGCTGTCCGTAGGAGGACTCATTAGTGCATTGTGGGGTTTTGTTTTGTCTTTCTGTATAAGTTTTTGCGTGTGTGTGTGTGTATGTGTATGTGTGGGCTTTCCGTGGGCGAACTAACTTCCAGTGTGGTGGGAGGAACAGACAATGTTTACTGGCTTTATTCCAGGCCGTAGGTGGGAGGGCGAGAGACAGAAGCAAAATGAACTGAAAGAAAGGGACAGGAATTAATCTGAGACAGGAAATGAAGAAATGCGAAGAAAGGTCTTTTACTCCCACACTTACTCCTAATAATTTATGGAAGAACGAGAGTTGGTGTTAGTGTCTATAACAATGGGAAAAAAAGTTGCATTTTAAGTTTATTGACTTCAGCAATTCAGATTATCTGAGCCCTGTTTCATATCAGCTGAGTTCAGAAATTTCTGGATAAGAGATAAAGCCTGACTTGACTTAGCCTGATCAATGCATTCTGGCTTCCGTTCCACAAAGGCCAAGTCAGGCTCCAGAGGTGTGGCTACTGCAAGCCAGGTGTAAGTTTAAAGCAAAAAGCAGGTCTGCAGTTTTTTTCTAGAGACCATGAGGTCGATCAGAGATTAATTTATACAGCGAATAAAAGTTGATTAATTAATTGTCTAAATGGCCTAAAATACACATTTCTAAACCACTTCTCTGATCTGACAGCATCATAATTTGACTTAATTATAATTTTTCCCAGATATACCACTATTAACCTAAAAATGAACAGTGGAAGCAATATGAGAATGTTTGCTGATCTTATGGTTTCTAGATCTATAACACATTTCTATCTTGTCAATCATTCCCTTTAATTCAATTTTCAATTCAATTCAGTTTATTTACATAGCACCAATTTACAACACATGTCATCTCAAGGCACTTTACAAAGACAACTCAATAAAAGCACTCAGATTAGTTAAAAGGTTTCTATCGAAGGAAAACCAGCTGCTCGCATTGAATATATTGCAGTGGTTTAAGTCTTTGCCTTAAATGTTAAATGCTCATGAACAGCTCATGAGCATTTCGTGCGAGCAAGTTGACATAAAAACCTAAATAGAACACATGATTTGTATTTTTTTTGTTATATCATTCTGTTATTCTCAGTATTATACCTTACCAATAGCATTAGGGAATCCTGCATCAGAAAAGGAAGAAAGGCCAACTGTTCCGATATTATAGATTCCCTCCCTGATTTAGTTCATTTTCTGTTGCTGGCAGGGTTATGAAGATGTGAGTATTAACATTTTAATGCCATATACATGCTTCTGAGTAAATAGTAGGTTTGCGAAGATTTTCAGCATCTCCTTCTGCAAACAGGAACGTAGCACTAGCAGAACGTTTGATCCCGACACAGATCATCTGTTTAACATTAAAGACATGACTATCTGCACATTTAAAGGATCTCGTCCCCAGAAAAGTGGCAATGCTTTTACAAATCAAAAATATGAGCATTTCTTTTTCCCCTCAACAACAATAGTTTATTAGATGCCTTTCTGTATTACTTCAAACAACTGCTGTCTTTAAAAACAACTCAGGAAGGAGTAATTGGCTTCTGATCGGTGTGACAGCTGACTGAGCAGACACAAGTTTTGAGTAAGCCTGCCTGTTAGCCTGGACTGCAGCAGACCAGCTGCACAGAAAAACATAACAGTGGTAACTAATGCTTTACTACTTTCGTACAACCAAGTTGTTGCTCAGTTTAAACCCAGATATCTGAAAATCCTGAATTAATTCCTGATCTTTGTTTTGTGCTGTATGGAAAATGGAAGCAAAGGAAACAAACAAAATCACAGTGACAAATAAAAACAAGCTGGGCTTTTGTAGAGCGGAAACAGATGCACAACAAGTGCTGGTTATAGGCTAAACACAGGGACACAAGTGAAGAGGAGATACTAATGAATTGGTTGTCTCTGGACACGTCGGCTTTTGTTGGCTTTTGAACTAATGAATAAGTTAATGAATAACTTTATTTTTAATAACTTTAAATGAGAAAATCCAGTAAAAAATACAGATTTAACACTTTTGAATCTAATGTAAAATTAATGACATATATAATAAGGTTAATTTAGTGCTTACATCTAAAAATTGTATGAAGTGTGAAGAAGAAAGTATGAAGTGAAACTTATTTTATCATAGCCCTTCATTTTTCTATAGTCTGTAACATCAGCAACATTCCCAAAATCTACTTATTGTAACTTATGAGTCCACAACACTCAGATGTTTATTCAGTGAGTGAATAAATTCATTTATGTACATATAAACATTAACACGTGCCTACACAGCTCCGTGAAGCTGAAATCCCACCCACATAGAAAAACTCTGCAAATAGACTGAATGGCTAAAGCTTTGGTAGTGCAGATTTGTGCAGCAAAAATTATCGTTTGAGCTACTTCTGTTTAAGAGATATCAAAGATTAGGTCATCCAATGGTCACCATCCCCCCATTAAGCTCTGATTTGAACCAAAGTGATCTGCGTTTTTACTATGCACAAATTTGTGCTGTTAAAACTGTTATTTGTGCTGCTTTAGTTTATAAGATATAACCTTTTAAAATTTCGGCCGATAAAGTCATCATTTCCCTCATCAAATTCCGATTTGAACCAAAGTGGTCCAAATTGCCAAACACAAACAAAAGTCATTGCTTTGTGAGATGCATTTGTAACCAGTCCTCCTGACACAGTGCTATGTAAAAAACCTTTTGTTGAGCAGCTTTTTCTTTGGGTAAGTCTTTATCAGCTCTGCTCATCTATTGACTACACTTTATGCTTGTATTTTATTATAATGTTGTTTCAGCCCAGACTGGATGGAAACCATAAGTTTTCACCAGTTTTCAAGTCTGATTCTCAATTTGGGTTTAGATCTAGACATTAAATTGACTGTTTCAATACAAGGGATATAATTTTGATGTAAACCAAGGATGTTCAAAGTCAGTCCTCTAGAGTCGATGTTGTACATGTTTTAGATGTTCCTTTGGTTTAACACACAATGAATTTGATAAAAAGCCATCAATCAGTTGGATACCCCTGTTCTAAATCATTCTATTGTACATAGCTGGGCCTTATGTTTAGCTTTGCTGACCTGGCTTCCATGTAGCTGCTAATGAAAAACACCACCATGGCATGATGCTGCCACCACCATGTTTCACCTTGGGGATTGTAGGTTCAGTGTGATTTGTGGTGTTAGTTTTCCTTCATACATTGTCCGGTCTGTTCTGTAGTTGCTGTGTTTTGTTCACTAATCTTCTATGAGGCACTGATGAATATGAGAATTTTGTCATTTAAAACTCAAAGTACATGCTTTATGTAATTAACTGATTAAGATGTAAAGGTTCCCGATTACCTCTAAATTTCAAATATGATAAACATTATTTTTCCTTTCATACGATGAAGCTTATTTCTTTTTGTTTTACCAAGAAAATAATGAATGAACTTGACTGCATTCCTGAATGTATCCAGAAGATTACACTAAATATAATATGCAGCAACATAATTTTTTTGTAATTTTTCATTCCCCTTAGGCACCAAAGGAGACACTTGCCAAATCGGTCCTGGCCGAGCTTCCTCAGCAAGTCACCCAGTATTTCAAACAGCGAAATCTACCGCCCATCAATCCGGCACCGGAGTGAGACATCTCGAGGTCCAGAGTCTACTCGCTGTACAATAACACGACAAATCCTGAAATGTTCTTGTTATAAGAAAACAATGCTGAATAAAAGTGTGTATGTCACAAAATAAAAAAAAAAAAAAAAACAAAAAAAAAAACTCAACATCATTGAGATGATATTTTATACTGGTTAAAGCCTTTTGGTTCAGCTTAAAGTGTGAGTAAATCACAGGTGAAATTTGTCTCCAAAAGCTATCAGCGCTAATGTGTTCAGGTTTTGGGAAGTTGATTACACAACAGGATGCTTTTTTATTTATTTTGCATGTCAGTGCGTCATGTGACAGAGGCCATGCAATCAATGGATCTCCATTGTGTGAAATCCTTTTTTGAAGCCAATCAGTGAAACAATCCCCTTTAGGTTTTTTTATGAGGTAGCAGATGTAATGGAAGCGGTTTGCTTATGCATCATGTGCAGAAAACTCACAGTATGAATCTAAACAGAGCAGAATTTCGTCAGCCACGACAGAGAGATTTTTATTTGGAAGTTGTGAACAGTTATTTTAGCCATGGGGATTAATTCTTGGAAAGGATCAAATCGGAGCAGAATGAGGCCACAGTGGCTGCTGTAGCAACATTGCAGTGTACAAGTGGGATATTGTGTGAAATATGTGGGCTGCTTAACATGGAGATATTTTTTAGTTTTTGCACAGTTTCTGTATTTACCATAACCTGGATCCTGCATGTTGCCAGTATTTCCTTATTGTTTACAAAAGCTAAGGATTAAAAATGCATGTTTTTATATGGATATTAATCAGATTAAAATATATGATGAAAGTTTATTGAAATAAAATGTTTATTGACAGAAATATGATAAAATGGAGTTTAAAAGACAAGTAAAGAAAATTGTTTGGGTGGTAACTTTTTGAATGTATATTTCTATGATACTGTTTGAGAAATTACAAACCAATGTTTTTGCCATGTTTAATGTCATTTTTATGCAGTCTTGAATTATGTAATTAAATTACAATGTGTTTTGCTGTCAGTCTTTGTAGAAAAGGTATTGTTTTCTTTTTTGCAAAGGAATAATAGTTCATGGAAAGGACTGTGATGGAACCAACATTACTGCAAATGTTATAAAATATGGAAAGAAGTAAGTTCCCAGAGAAAGATTGTTTGCAACAAAAAAATGGTTGTATAAGTTCAAAAAAATAAAAAGAACTTATAAAATTCTGTTAAATTTAAAGAGATGCAACAGCTGTTTAATTTTAAAAACCAAAGAAAAAAATAATAAATATATACAAATGACAAATTTACCAGAAAAGAAGTTAAAGAGGTACTACTTTGCATAAAAACTAAAAGGTAGCAAAGAAACATGAAAGAATGCTAAATAGAGACAGACATACATGAGCTGGCTGATATATATTTTTTTCTTACATTGGGTTTCAGCAGCCATGTGGAGCAGTTGCAATATATTGCTATGTTTGCTAGCAACATATAATGTTTTGTTTGATCAATTAGAAAATGTTCCCTTTTTTAAATTGATACTTGTGTAAAATTTTGTATTGTGTCATTTTTATCATGTAGAAGGAAAAGAAAGAAGCAATACCTACCAAAAAATATTAACCCCCCCAAAAATGGCAGCAGATATGAGGGATCGGTTAGACTGATTTCATAATAGTCTGCAACCTTCAAAACATTTTGGTCTTAAATTTTAAACAAATTCTAATTTTACCTCAATAGCTTTATCACAATTACATAATTGTATATATTTTTTAGTAGACTAAGTTTGACCTTGTAAGAAACCATAAAAAAAATCCTTGGTTGCCTTTAGGATAGTACTTGGTATTGGGTAAAATTTATTGAGGTCAGAGACATGGATCTTTTTCCATTTCTTTTTACCAGTCTCTTAGCATCATCTGGGGAAATGTTTTTTGTAGGATTAGTTTCTTCATAATCATATTGACAAAGAAAATTGGTTGCTGCTGGGAAAAATATATTTCCTTGATTTTATCACACATAGATCATCTTGCTGAAAGACCCAATGACAACTCACTTTCAGTTTCTACTAGAGTTTCTACTAGAGACTACCAGGTTTTTATAGGAAAAACTTTTACCACTGATGTCCACCAGTGAGCCCTGGTTGACAGCCACAAAAAAACTTCCGATCTTAGAACTGGTCCATTCAGAGAAAGAGTTCCCAGAGGTAGAAAAGGAAATCATGAGGAACCATTGAATAAGAAGGTGCATTTAGCTCTTGACTTGTACACAATAAAATAATCTAAAGATTAATTTTTGGCACATGCTAAAAATGTGAACAGATCAGACACTGATTTTATTCTTGTTTGTCTTATAAAGATATTTGATTATTGAAAAAAATCATACACTTTTTTTTTTTTTTTTTTTTTTTGAGCTTTTTACGGCACTAGTGGCTTGTTTTTCTGACAGTAGGCTGACAGGAAAGGGGGTATGAGAGAGGGGGAGAGACCTGGGTCGCCCGCGTCGAGGACTAAGGCCCCCATACATGGGTTGTGCGCGCTAACCACAGCGCCACCTGCACGCCCCAAAATCATACACTTTCTTGAAGAAGTCATATATGCTTTGCAGGTAAAAATTAAAAGTCCATAGAGTTTCAAAAATAAAGCTGTCAAGTTTCTTTAGTTATTTAGAGGTGTTTGTTTTTTGTTTTTTTTTTCTACAAAAACCCCAAACCCCATCTGCTTGTCCATCCACCTCTTTTTCCATCTGAAGAAACTGATGGGGTACTAACTAGACTGACTTTAGTATTCGTACTCGTCATCCCCTGCTTCATCCAGGACTGGGTTCGCAGAGGCAGCAGAATTACCAGAGACTCCCAGAGTTCCTCCTCCCCAAACCCCAGCTCCAGCTCTGCTGGGGGAAGCCCAAGGTGCTCCCAGGCCAGCCGAGAGACAGAGTCCCTCCAGCGTGTCCTGGGTCTTCCCCTGGGCCTCCTCCCGTTGGGAAGTGCCTGAAACACCTCCAGAGGGAGGCGTCCATGAGACATCCGAAAAAGATATTCGAGTCACCTCAGCTGACCGAGAAGCATCTCTATTCCGAGCTTCTATCCATTATCTCGTTCTGTCAGTCATAATCCAGATTTTATGACCATAGGTGAGGGTAGGAACGTAGACCGACCGGTAAATTGAGAGCTTTGCCTTTTTGCTCAGCTCTCTCTTCACCACGATAGACCAGTGCAGCATTATGGCAGCAGCTGCACCGATCCGTCTATTGATCTTCCGCTCCATTCTCCCCTCACTCGTGAACAGGACCCCAAGATACTTGAACTCCTCCACGTGAGGCAGAAACTCTCCTCCAACCTGAAGGGGACAAGCCACCTTTTTCCGGTCGAGAACCATGGCCTTGGAATTGGAGGAACTGATTTTCATCCCAGGCCGCTTCACACTCAGCTTCAAACCTCCCCAGTGCATGCTGTAGGTCTTGGCAGGATGAAGCCAGCAGGACCAGGTCATCTGCAAAAAGCAGGGATGAGATCCACTGGTCCCCAAACCACACCCCCTCCGACCTTCGGCTGCGCCTAGGAATCCTGTCCATAAAAGTTATGAACAGGACTGGTGACAAAGGGCAGCCCTGTCGGAGTCCAACATACACTGGGAACAAGTCTGACTTAATGCCGGAAATGCGGACCAAACTCCTGTTCCACTTGTATAGAGACTGTATAGCCCCTGGTAAAGAGCCTCCGACTCCATACTCCTGAAGCGCCCCCCAAAGGGAGGCACGATGGACACAGTCGAATGCCTTCTCCAGGTCAACAAAACACATGTGGACTGGTTGGGTAAACTCCCATGAGCCCTCTAGAACCCTGCAGAGAGTGTAGAGTTTCTCCACTGTTCCACGGCCAGGACGAAAACCACACTGCTCCTCCTGAAGCCAAGGTTCAACTATCAGCCGGACCCTCCGGTCCCCCTTCTTATGGAGGGGAACCACCTCCCCGGTCTGCCAATCCAGGGGCACTGTCCCCGACCTCCACATGATGTTTAAGAGCCAGGACAGCCCGACAACATCCAGAGCTCTGAGGTACTCAGGACAGATCTTGTCCACCCCCGAGGCCCTGCCACTGTGCAGTTTCTTGACTACCTCGGTGACTTCAGCCTGGGTGATAAAAGAATCCAACCCCGAACACCCAGTCTCTTCTTCCGCCATGGAAGGCGTGTCGGCCGGGTTGAGGAGATCCTCAAAGTACTCCATCCACCGTCCCACTATATCCTCTTTCAAGGTCAGCAGCTCTCCGCGCCCACTCCAAACAGTGTTAGCGAAGCACTGCTTCCCCCTCCGGAGACGCCGGACGGTTTGCCAGAATCGCTTTGAGGCCGACCGATAGTCTTTCTCCATGGCCTCTCCAAACTCCTCACAGGCCTGAGCTTTTGCCTCTGCAACCGCCCGAGCAGCAACACGCTTGGCCTCGCGATACCTGCTTGCTGCTTCAAGAGTCCCACAAGCCAACCAGGCTCGATAAGACTCCTTCTTCAGCTTGATGGCATCTCTTACTGCTGGTGTCCACCACAGGGTTCTGGGATTGCCGCCACGACAGGCACTGCAGACCTTACAGCCACAGCTACGGGCAACTGCATCGACAATGGAGGTAGAGAACATGGCTCACTTATACTTCATGTCTCCAGCCTCCCCCAGAACCTGGGAGAAGCTCTCCCGGAGGTGGGAGTTGAACACATCCCTGACCGAGGGCTCAGCCAGATGTTCCCAGCAGACCCTCACTACTCGTTTGGGCCTGCCAAGTCATTCCAGCTTCCTCCTCGTCCAGCGTATCCAGCTCACCACCAGGTGGTGATCGGTGGATAGCTCAGCCCCTCTCTTCACCGGAGTGTCCAAAACATGTGGCCGAAGGCCAGAAGACACAGAAGATATATTGTCCACAATGAACATGGTGGTTATTATGGACAACCCATGACTAGCACAGAAGTCCAATAATGAAGGCGACCCATAGGCGAAGGGATGCAATCCTCTCAAGTTTACCCTTCCACTGGGGTCCAACATGAGACGGCTGAGCTGGGTGGAGACAAGCAGACCTACCCCGGCTCTCCGTCTCTCCCTGCGGGCCACTCCAGAGTAGGAGAGCATCCAGCCTCTCTCAAGGAATTGGGTTCCAGAGCCCAGGCAATATGTGGAGGAGAGCCCGACTATTTCTAGCCGGTATCGCTCCACCTCCCGCACAAGCTCAGGCTCCTTCCCCCCCAGTGAGGTGACATTCCACGTCCCCAGAGCCAGCTTAAGCATCTGCTGATCGGGTCTCCTCCGCCTCTGACTGCCGCCCCATCCTCTTTGCACCGGTCCCTCATGGTTCCCCTTGCAGGTGGTGAGCCCACTGGGGGATAGCCTGACGTCTCTCCTTCAGGCTGGGCCCAGCCGGGTCCCACGAGGAAGAACCCGACCACCAGGCACTCACCGACGAACCCCTACCCCAGGCCGGCTCAAGGGTCGGGTCCCGGCTCGCAGTACCGGGTGACATCACGTGCCTCGATTTAGTAGTCTTCATGGGGGCTTTTTGAACCACTCTTTGTCTGACCCATCATCCAGCCTGTTTGCCTTGGGAGACCCTAGCAGGGACATTCAAACCCCCGACAACATAGCCTCAGGGATCATCCAGGCACTGAAACTCCTCCACCACATTAAGGTGGCGGTTCAAAGAGGGGAATAATAAACTTACCATTGTATTTTAACCCTTGGTCTTTTGTGGTTATTTTATACAGTGAACGATCTATCACTCAGGCCAGATTCCCCCTCCCTTTGGCTGAAATTTAAATGAACAGAGGAAATTTTCTTTGGTAGGTGTTTAATAACTGCTGATAGCCATAGTCTAAATTATTAAATTGGTGAAAGACACATATATTCTAACAGCCAATTCCAGAGCCCACCTTAAGTAAAAGGCTATGAATCCTGGTGAGTAAGCAGATTACAGTTATCATTATTTAACTAATAATCATTATTTGATTTTACACTTAATTTGAATAACCTTTTAAGTAGCTACAACATTCATAATTTTCTGGTGAAATATCACATCAACACGAAACTGGTGGAAGGAGAAGGGGGTTGAAAGGGAACAGAATTCTCAGGGTTGGAATGTAACACAAGTGGGTCTCCTGCTTTACCACTGCACCATCTCTGTGTCTAGATTTGGTACTTTTAGGAAGCTCACTCCTTGAGTGAAGGCCTCTTTGCAATTACCCTAATTTCAAAATTCTGTGACAGATTGTCTGTTAGATTTAAGTTGGGACTTGCGTTTGGCAACTCCAAATTGTTAATAATAAGCTATTATGGGTTAGTAAGATTAAAATGTTATTTTAAATCTAAATCTGCCATGGCTAAAAATAATTATGGGCTGAACTGTATGTAATCAATGACAGTAGATTCCTTGGTATTTTGTATGTTTTAGCTTACAAATACAAGTGATCAAACATTAGTATAACAGACTTGGGACAGCTAAACTATATCCCAGATTAATCTGATTGATTATAACTGCTATCAGATGTGAACATAAAACACTTAAAGCTGAAATTAAATCAAGTGTATCAGCAAAGTTAAATTGTGAGGACCACTATATATTAAAATGCATAAAGCCAAGTTCAAGTGACTTTCCTGATACTGTTTAACATGTTACAAAGTTACAACCCAAGCCAGACCAACAAAGAGGACACATTTTTAAAACTTTTAAAAAAGGAATGCCCATTTACCACCGTTTTTTTTTTAGAAAGGTTGTAATAAATAGTGAAGATATATAAATGATAAAAACTGTATATTAAAACAGCTCATCTGGCAAGGCAGTAGTATACACTGACCCATAATCACATGACATATGCCCCTGCATGTACATTCTCTGGTGCTTTCCTCTTTCTGCCTCCCTCCAGCTGCCAGCTCAGCCCACACAGGTTTCTCTCTGATTTGTTAAGGTAATGATCTAATCTGTGGCCAACAGGGAGAGGAGCCTTTAGTATTTAATGTGTGGCCAGGTGGCCCAGGTACGATTCACAAATTAAAGGACTGAGGCCTGGTAGTAATGAGTAATGAACTGTATTTAAAAGCTGCCTGAGCTCATTTAGCAAGGCCTCAATATGGCAAGGTTGAAATGAACAACTTTACTGATTTTTTTATTCCCCAGATGACATGATGAGCTCAAGCTTCTAAAGATAAGATTTTATAGGCACTAATGTTATGAAATGGGTAAAAAAAGGGGGATGACAAGGGGTTTAGGATAAAAAGTTTTTTTCCAATAGAATCAGAACTAACTTCAATCTACAAGTTTGTTAATGCAAAACAAAAAAGAAACTTATCTTAAATTTTTTTTAATCACTCACATTATAATCAGCAGTTAAAATAACAACCACATAAGATTAAAAGGATACCTAAAGGGGATAGGAAAGGCATTAAAAAGGTAGGTAGGTTGCAGTAATCTGTTGCAATTTAGCAATCTAATTACTTTGACAGTAGCTGCATTTACAGTACAAAAATAATCAGATCGAAGACCTAATCTACGGTGGCCCCTGAGGTGCAAAACAAAACATTAATGTAGCACAATTACAAATTCAAAAACACAACATCAACGAAAACAGAACAATATTAACAAAAACACAACATTAATGAAAACACAAGATTAACGAAAACAACAACATTAACAATAAGACCGAATTAATGATGCACAATTACAATCTCAAAAACACAAGAACATTAAAGAAAGCAAAACAACATTGAGGAAAACACAACATTAATGAAAACACAACAACATTAAGGAAATCACAACATTAACGATGCACAATTGCAAATTCAAAAACACAACAACATTAATGAAAACACAACAACATTAACGATGCACAAGTACAAATTCAAAAACACAACAACGTTAACAACAAAACACAACAACATTAATGAAGACACAACTGAAAAGGTAGGTCCCTCTGAGAGACCTACGAAATCGCTGATTGGACTACAGCTCATTTTACTTTTGAACCTGAAGTTATTCTGGTGTGCTTCAGCTCGTTTTACTGGTCCTCTTGGTTCAACCATAATGGCACGCCTCAAATCTCATAGCGGAGAGTAGTTGCCTCTTCTATGTAGCCCTGCTTCTTTCAAATGAGTATTTAGTGAACGCATACTAACTGATACTTCTTTGTCGGTCCGAAGCATGTCCACTATCACCTCATATGTATTCTTGTGTGAAATTCTGTTCCCCTGTGAAAATCTGTTCCCTCTGTCCCCCCTGTCGGGAGCGCGCATTGCAGCCAGATAAGTGGATCTGACCATTTTCACAGCACTCCTGATCAATTTCTCGGTTAAACAACTCATGTAATCATGTCAATCTTGTAACATTTAGTTTAATTGGCAGCTGTTGTTTACAAAATTGTAAAATAAATAAATAAACAAGGTCTTCTTAGGCTGTTTTATGTTATTTTCAAAGCCAATAGAATCAGTCTTTTTCCAACTTTTGCTACTTAAACTTGACAAATTAAAGTAAGTCAACAAAAACAGTTTTCCAGCACGGAGTGTGTATTTATAATTTTTCATTGAGATATAAGAGGATGGAAACTGGCTCATAGCACAGCACAAAAAATAAGACTTCCTGAAAACACAAATTTAGACTTTCTGGTAAATGTCATGTCAAATTGTAAATATGACAAATTACTGGATTAAGGACATTTCCAGTATACTACATGCTATCACACATAAAAAAATTAGAATTTGGAAAGACTTGCTCTTTATTTTCCAAAGTTATGGGGGGAGGTGAGGAGAAAATGGGTATTTCAGCTGCCTGAAATAATCTATTCCCCCTCTGTCACACATGAAGAAAATAATTTACCAACAAGTCTTTAACTGTGCTTATTCCTCTCTTCATGAACAATAAATCCAGTAAATTTGAAAACATTTGCTCTTCATTTGCCCAGTTGGCACAGTGAGGCATCAAAAAAACAGGATGCTACATCTTGTGGTGTATTTTCACTGAAGGTGCTAAATGATTTTCTGAATTTGATATTTTGAGACATATTAAGTATAATATGTTATTTGAATTGACTAAAAGATGATGCTGTACAAGTCAAATAAATCTTGTCATGTCAGTTTGCAGAAAAATCCTTGCAAGAGGCTGTAGATTTCAGTTTTTTCACTGACGTGGTCAACAGCCTCACTCTGAGTCTTTTCATTAACAGTGGTGACAAATGTAATATTGTTCTACAGAATTTGAATTTTGTGACAATTATCACAATTGCTGTTATTTCTAGCTGTCACTATGTGTGTGTGTGTGTAAAGGTATGTTTTTTATACTTTATGTTTATTACTCACAGATGATCTAGTGACTTGTGCCACTTCTGTGGAGAGATGGACAATGAAACGGATGTGAACTTGGTAAAAAAAGTTTTAGAACTGTTGAATGATCTAACGTTATAGCAGCCGCCTCAGTTATAGGACCTAATCTCGTCTGTGGGGGCCACCCCTCCATGTGGGACAAATAAAGTATCCTTGTATCCCTTGTGAGGTGGTTAAAATGATTGGATACATGTAATTTTATCTTGCATAAGGAGGCTTTGATAGGATCCTCCAGCAGCTGGATAATATAATAATATAGAATTAAATATTGTATGTTGTAATTGTAAAGACTTTTTAAAAATTTTTTTATTGCTTAATGTTTTTTCTTCAGTGTGGCATGTGCCTAAGGTGGTACCATCAGGGATGTGTTGCCAGCCCACCAACTAAATAAACATATCAGTGCTTTGCATGTTTGCCTTAGATTCCTCACGTTGCTGTTGTGTAGTTGTTTATGTATATTTATGTATATTTCTGTATGTATGTTATATAACTGTTATTAAAATTTGTTCAAAAAAATTGTTTTATATTTGTCTTTAGAAGACTTTAATGTAAGGTGTCAATGGAAAGAGAGTTGAAATATTCCCCCCTTGTAACTTGGGCAAATGAAGAGCAAATGTTTTCAAATTTTACTGACTTTCAGGAAGCCTTATTTTTGTGCCATTGTTGTGTTTTTGTTAATGCTGTTGTGTTTTGCACTAATGCCGTGTTTTCCTTAATGTCATTGTGTTTTCATTAATGTTGTTGTGTTTTGCACTAATGTTGTTGTGTTTTCATTAATGCTATTGTGTTTTTGAATTTGTAATTGTGCTTTGTTAATGTTGTTGTGTTTTGCACCTCAGGGCCACCGTACTGATCAGATCAAAAATGTTTCATGTAAACATGCCAGACCCAGAACTTCAACTCATCTTCTCCATCCCCATATTCACTGTCATACTTTAGTTTCTCTTTTGGGTTCATACGTTTGAATGTGATTTGGTCAATTTTGGTTCATTTTGATTGTTTGGATAATTGAAGTCCTTACCCTTCCCTGTACAGAAAAGAAAAGGGAGTTAACTCAATAAAAACAGGAATCCCAAAATAGGTGTAACCTAGGATAAGAGAGACTGGAGAAAAAGAAAAAGAGAGAAAAGGAGTGAAAATACTCTTCTCCATTTATCATGCTTACCTCATTATGGAGAATCTATGGGTATTTCTGGCTTTGTGTACTGTTTTTTATTGTAAATGTGTGTTTCTCAATATGTAAATTGGTGGCTTTTGCATTTAACGCAGCACTGTCTGGTGTTATTATTCTTGCTCCCCAATCCTTACAACCTATAACTGGCTTACCTTCCATTGTTTTCTTAAGATTTGATCATAATATTGTCAGCCAGGACTCTGATGGTGGCCATATTCAAGTGAAAGTTTGAAAGACCATGCAGAAAAACAGAATTGAACATCAAGACCTAAAGTGTTTACATTGCCTTTGACGTCACTTTCGATTGCAATCATTACAACTTTGCGGCAGAAAAACTGTGGCTGTCGGCGGGGCCAAGGTGTCAACCTAAGCAGACGTGTTTTCTTACTCTGTGGGAGCAATGATGGATGGATGGATGCCCTTTTGTAGAAAAGAAAGAGCTTCTTACTTTATTATTGTGTGTGCGACTTTTTTTCAAAAACAGAAAAATTTCCGGACGACTTCTATTTAGTCCACTTTGTCTCTTGATAGGATTTTTTAATTAAATTCAACAAATTCATTAATAATTTCAGAAATACAACTCAATACTGATTAATTGTGATTTATTTTTCCCCTAACCTCTGTATAGGTTGTTACTTAATTGTCTCCATTCTTGTAAAGTATCCCCACCTTTGAGATCCTCTTCTTGTTTTTCTGGTTACTTCCCTATACTTAACTAACTGCCTACCTTAACTACTTCTGCATACTTCGTGCTATTTCAGCCGTGCCAATTTCAAAATATTCAACTCATTCAAGACACAATGGCTATATTTTTTGGTATTTCTACCACTTTTGTTTTTTTAAGGATTCAAAAACTATTCATCACAGTAGCTTCCTCTGGTCTGTTCCTGTTTGCTGTGGCTCCATCCTGGAGAGAGGTGTCGGCTGGACTGCTACCATCAACACCTTTGTTTACTGGAGCTTGGCCTATTTTTCAGTGTAGCGCTCTTTCTCTTACTGTGACTAACTGGATATGTTCTCTTTCATCCTCTGACATGGGAGCTGGCTTGAAGCTCATATGTCTGGTTGTGTCTTTCCTGATGGGGCAGCCTGTGGAGCTGGATGACAGTTACCTTTTATATATCTGCTTCTTTCTGTCTGTCTGTTTCTGTCCCCTTGAACCCCAGTCGGCCTCGGCAGATGGCCTCTCACACTAAGCCTGGTTCTGCTGGAGGTTTCACCCTGTTAAAAGGGAGTTTTTCCTCTCCACTGTTGCTAAATGCATGCTTAGTGTGAGGGATTTCTGTCGAGTGAATGATTCGATGCAATCAGCTGGTTTTCCTTAGATAGAAAACTTTTAACTAATCTGACTGTGATTTGAATGTATTGTCCTTGTGAAGTGCCTTGAGATGACTTGTATTGTGATTTGGCGCTATATAAATAAACTGAATTGAATTGAATTGACACTCACAAACTTTCTCCAATTTTTGCCCTATAGAAGTGAATTGGATTTTTCAAAAGATTCTGCTATAAGTTCTGCTGCTTTGCCCTTTAACTACTTCCAAATACTTTCAGCTAGACACACTATTCCATTTTTAAAATGTTTCCACAATCTTCTGCCAAATCTACTTTTTAACTTAGCTTTTGGCTATGTTTTACAGTTTTGCTTCAGTGACGTTTCAAACTTTTAAACATTTTTACAGATTTTGGGGTTTATAATTGAAGTGGAATGGTGGAATGTTTGTGCAGCTAGAAAGGCAAACTCTAGCGTTTAAACATTTTGTAAATGCTAAACAAATAGTTTCCACTCAGTCAATTTTTAAATATCCAGACAAATGATACATCAAAACGTAGGAATTTCTGTTAGGATTCAGGAAATGTAACCCTCATTGATGTGGGATTTACAAACTTTTGCCAAATAATCTCAAAGCGGTGATAAGTTCACATGCTCACAAAAGAAATTCAATGGAAGAATTTCCCAAAATCCTAGCTGCAAATCCTAAATGACATGTTTTGGCTCTTGTGACGCAGAGACACAAGGCTTGTGGAAGTTATTCATCAGAGCTTTGCAGCATTCACAGGGAAGGAAGTTTTTAATAACCTTCATGGTTTTGAATGGGTTGTTTAAGTAGATCAACACGGCCCTTCAGCGTTAAAGCCTCAGACTGAAATCTTTCAAAACAAACCTCAATTTACACGTCACCACAGTTTCTGTATCTAGCATAGCTTTTGATTTATTAATTAAAGTTGCCTCTTTTTTTACAGAACGATGTGTCATTATAAAAACATTTTGCACAAAAGCAGCCATAATACATCGATCCCCTATCCATCCTTATTTACCAATATAGGATTGACATTGATATCGCTTATTATGCCAGAGTTATGAGAGTTTGTTCAGAACAACGTCCTCTACTCAGTAAACCACAGACTAAGTGGAGACAATAAGGTGCAGCTGCTGGAGACCTTATGTACAAACACTGAGGGGCCTTAAGATCTTAATAACACATGCTTTTTAAACAATTTGATATACATATATATTTTTCACAGATCATCTTCAGGCCTTTCTAGCACTCATATTGAAGGATTTTTTTTTTAATATCATTTATGTCATGATGGGTTAAGGCTCGAACCCATATGCAGAACACCACTCGGGAAACAGGGGAAGAATTAAACAGTTTATTG